>VZUI01033217.1:0-21097 GCA_013401135.1 Cettia cetti
CATCCATCCATCCATCCATCCATCCATCCATCCATCCATCCATCCATCCATCCATCCATCCATCCATCCATCCATTCCTCCAGTGAAAATGGGTGTCCCCAAATTTAGGAGTGAGTGAGGGTGAGGCAGCCAGCAGCCAGCACCACGTGGTGATGCTCTGCTGCCTCACAGTCCCTGTATCCCTGATGCTCTGGCAGCAAGGATCCTCCCTGGGCACAGCTAGCACTGCCAGGGCACAGGAATCTACCTTGGCATGGAGCACAGCAAGCAGACACCAAACCACATCTGCACTGGCAGCCCACAGACCCCTGTCCCACCCGTGTGTTGAAGCTTCTCAGTGCTCTGAACATCTATTGACTGTTTGGAAATCTGGGGTGTAAGGAGGGAAAAACCAGGGAAGCATTTTCTGGGATCCATGCAGCCCGGGAGGCTGCAGAGGTGCACTGCAGGTAAAGCACCGTTGCAGGGCTCACACCTCCAAGGTGAGCTCTGCTGGCAGGACAAACAGGACTGACAGCGTTCCTGGCTTCAATCCTTGCCTGCAGGCAGAGGTGAGGAGACACTTTAAGGAATATTTGCTGAAGTGGCAAAACCCCCTGGCTCACCCCAGCTCACCCCTCGGCCCCTCTGCTGCTCCTGGGGCCTGGGACAAGCCAGCAGCAGCCCTGGGTGGGCAGAAGGATGGACAGACGGCCCTGCTGTGACCACCTCCAGGCCAGGGCAACAAAGTGATCCCTCACTTCTTTCAGCTGAGCTGAGCAATAATGTGGAATGGCCTTAAATCCTCCGTGTGCCTTTTCCAAGTCCTTATTTCTATAATCATGTATATAAGCTGGAGCTCCCTGGAAGTTTTGCTATAAGCTTGGGTGCCTGGTGCTGATGAGCAGCAAGAGCTCATCCAGCTACTCACTTCCCTCTCCCTCCAAAAGCCGAGCACTTGACTCCCAGATTATTTTAACCCTCAACATCTGCCATAAATAGCAGAAAGGACTTTGCATGTGGCTCAGAGAGGGATGAGGAAATGACCAGAAACTTCAAATCCTGAGCTGAAAAAACAGTTTTACTAAAAATACATGTCCAGCCTGTTTCAGTGCATGAGGCTGTCCCTGCCCTGGAGTTTCAGTCACATCTCTGAACATCATCATCAAACAAGTGAAACAGAAGAGCATTAATTAATCAAACAGTTGATGGCACAGCATTTAAAGGCTGTGCAAGAACCAGGAGCAGCAAGCAGGGGATTTAAAACATCGCTTTGTGCTCCTGCTGCAGCCCAGCGGGGCCAGGGACAACCCCCAGCCTGACAGGCGCTTCCCGAGCAGGATCTGTGGCAGCACAAGGATGTGTTCACCCTGCCTGGGCAGACATGACAATTTCCATATGAATCAGAGCACAATAAAAACCACCAAACAGGAACGAGCTCCCAGAGTGGCCGAGCTCCCACCACACAAGTATCGAGTGTGTTCTCCTGATTCCTGGCCGCTTTGCATCCCTGGGATTTCCAATCTCTCCTTGAAGCCCTGGTTTGAAGCCCCGGGGAATTCAGCAGCAGTACCGCAGTTTCACCAAGTGACTCACACCTCCTCACCTTTAGATTTTATTTGCTCCCCGATCCCTGCTTTCTCATGCAAATGTTCCTCTGCCAAGGTGCTGCGGCTCCCGGAGCACTTCTGGCATCGCCTGCTGCTGCTGGAAGGAGTGAGTCTGGATGAGACTGGGCAGGTCCCTTCACTAGCTAGGGCTGGGAAGAGAGGCACTGCAATATGCACTCTCGATAGTAAATAAATGCGTAATAAAAATAAGTGTAACTTTGCAAAATAATTAAATTTATTAAAATGTGTCTATGGTCAAGCAGAAAAGAGCTGCTGCCCTGTACCACCCCCTTGCAGTCACAGCACAAGGGACACAGGGCAGTGTGGGAGGAGGACAACCAGGTCTGGAAAAGGTCATTTGAGCAACCAAAATTTAAAAGGATGCAGGAAGAAAGAGGGCAGAGGCCATGGTGGCTGCTTGCCTTGTTTTAACCTGTTGCCCACAGGGTTGTGGAAAGAGTGAGAGAGCAGTGAGGCTCAAGCAGAGAGGTTTTGGCTGCCCCATCCCAGGGAGTGCCAATGCCAGGCTGGACAGGGCTTGGAGCAACCTGGGATAGTGGAAGGTGTCCCTGACCACGGCAGGGGTTGGAAAGAGATGAACTTTATGTTCCCTTCCAACTCAAACCATTCTGGATTCTATGGCTGCCAGAAGAAGCACGTGCTGTGCCAGGACCATGCCCATGGGTCCTCTGCAGAGGTCACAGCTGAAGGCATCTCACCATCAGAGCAGGTTCCACAGCACCCAGGACTGGCCCTCCCAGGCTCCTCCAGCCACCCCAGAGCTCCTGCACAGATCCCAATGGTGAGTATGCTTTGGGGATCAGCTCACAGCTTGTGCCCACCCCACTTTTTCCTCAGCATTGCCCCCATATCACTGGCCTTGGCACATGCCATGGATTCCCTTCCTTGGCTGGGGAAGGGCAGTGACCTTGCCACAGCTTCTGCCTCTTGTGCGCCGAATTGCAGCTATAAAAGGGAGAAAAGTTCAGCTGAAAAATACAGCTCACCTTTTTATAGAAGAATATGGGATCTGATACATTGCAGTTGAAACCCTTCCAAAAAGCCAGGTGGGACTTTTTCTCTCTCTATATATATATCTAAACAAAACCATTTCTTTCTTTAAAAAAAATAGAAAAAAGAATTAAAAAGAAGAAGAAAAAAAAAAAGAACTCTGGCAACTATCCCACGCCGAGAAAGACATTTAATTGAAGCCACACAAAAGACAGTCGGTCTCACCAGCAACTGCACTTCTATCGCCTCCAGACAGCCTGACGCACGGATTCAGAACTGAGGATGAATGTCAGCTGTCAGGTCCCTAAGGCTCTGCTGTGACCTACATGCTACTGAGAAAAAACCACCCAACACTCGTTTGAGGTTGTGTTGGGAGGAGTGACAAAGGGAGCACGGCTCGGCAGAGGGGGCGGCACCCAGCGGGGGTTGGAGTGAGGCGAAGCCCCTCTCCTGAGGAGCTTGTGGTGTGAATCCACCACAAGAATGGAATGACCCAGGAGCAGCTTGCACTGGTGCCCTCCTCATCCTCGGTTAGAAAAGTTCAATTCACAGCAGGAGCTTTGCAGGGAAGTCAAGAAGTGTTGGACAAAGACCGAAAGTGGAACCTGAGGGCTGGAGAACACAGAGGGTTTGGCCGTCGGTGAAGGCTGCAGAGAATGAAGTGTGCAGCTGAAAGGGGCTTCTCTGACCTCCAGCAGGTTTCTTCATGCTTGGAGATGTTCCTTCACCTCCAGAGACTTGTGATTCAGGCCAAACTACCTTGGAAAAAATGGTTTTGTTGGGAAGAGTGCTCTGTGACAGTTATCATCAGACAACTTCAGGCAGGCACAAACTTTCATAAACTACTTTCCTTCTAAAATTCTGCCTCATGGTCTCAAAATCCACTTTTCCTCTAAGTGCATAACCGGAAGGGACCTGTCCCTGCATCACCTTGCATGTGTAGGATCGATGAGAATGTTGGGATGTTGGCCTGATCCTCATAAGAAATGCAGAATCTCACATGGATGTCACCTCCCTGCTTGGACAGGAATTTGGAAACGAGATACCATGATGCATTTGAAGCCTAAATGCATCCTGGAATCATCTTCTGTTCTGGCTGTGGGGTGAACACTTCCTCTAATCTCTATTTTGTTTTCTAAGTTGAAGGAATGGGCTGTTGGTGTCCACAGCCATTCACCCTGAGACAGAAGTTTAACATCAGCCATCCGTGTCTGCCTGGCTGACCCGGAGCAGATGCAATGCTGAGATCTCCCCCAAGCCCAGTCTTGCCCTGGGCTGAATCTCACCCACAAATACACAGGGGATTCTTCCTGCAAACAAGGCATCTACTTTTAAACTGAAAAAAAAAAAAAAAAAAAAAAAAAAAAAACACATGAAGCAAAACATGGAGATAAAGAACAGGAAAATGGAGTTCCAGCAGAGGAGAGACTGGAACAAAGGCAGCAAGTTTCTAAGGCTCCTTTCCCCCCCAGATTAATGTTCCTGACTCTCCTGCCTCACCTGCTGCCTCACAGCTACGTGTGCATGGAAGCACTTACGTAAAAAGCTGATTTATTGCCTAAACCCCACCACTGTGCACTCTGTCATTTGCAGCACTTGGATTTATCACCACATCCAGACCAAAACACTCGTGATTCATCAGCAAAGGCACCTAGCTGGAGAGCGGCGTGGGAGAGAGCTTGGCTTCATCCCTTTGGATCTGCCTCTGCTGCGGCCCTGAGATGGGATTGCAGCTCCCAGGGTTGTGTTTGCTGTAAAGCAGCTCACAGCAGCACTCAAAGCACCGTGGGTGCCATGAAGAGCCTTGTCCATCTTCCCCAAGTTTTCCCTCTCTGCTGCTGGGCTAAGCCCCAATGTCCATGGTGATCCAGATGTTTGCTTGGATGAAGCTGCCCATGGCTTGGAGGAAGGACAATCCCAGGAGAAAGAGGAGAAAGAAGTTTTCCTCAAGTTCCATTGTCTGGATAAAGGTTTTTGAGCCAAGAACACAGCTCAGCTCAACATGGGCTGGGGATTTCAGTGAGTTTAATCCGTTTTATACACACTCCCTCAATTGGCTAATGACTGCTAATTACACAGGCTTGAACTCTGGCCACGCTCTCTTGGAGAGCTGGGAGAAGCTTCTCCTGCATGCCCAGGAGAGCCAGCATGGGACCACATCTGCTGCCACAAGGCAGCTGTGACCAAGGCAGCACTCATGGAATGGCCTGGACACCACGACCTGAGCGATGCCAGTGGCAGAGGATGGGTCCCAAAGGATGCCAGGGCAGAGATGCCCCGGCAGCTCACAGTGATGTGCCCAAAATGCAGGGACAAACCAGCAGGGAATCCAGGGATCAAAGGTGATTCCAGCCACAGATCCCTCTGAATCCTTTTGCACCAATTTTGGCGCAGTGTTACGTAAGAGCATCCCAGCTCCTGAAAATCTGCCAGGCTCGCGAGTGGAGAGCAGTAAGGAGGAGGTGAGAATAGAAACAAATAAATAAGAATACGTGGCAGCTACCTCCACAATGGACCACGTTTCCAAATGCTGCATATGAGCAGAAATCTCAGGTGTCCAAGAGCTGCCAATGGGATTGTTCTGGAATTTCAGGAGTGTAAGGGAAAACAAAATCTAGATCAGCAAAGCTACTGCCCTCTGGACACTTGTTACCTGTTCCTGAGAAGGCTTTGGTGCACCAGCCTTCAGGCACCTGCAGGTGGGATTTGCCACATATTTTACCTGCATTTCCATGGGAAAAGGCATGAATTAATGAATTAGGGATCTCTGGGGTGCATGGAAGGTCTCTTTCTTGCTCCTGCATCTCATGTTCAGTGGTGTGTCTCCCACTGGCAAAGGCACAGCAGCTGTTTGACCAATAGCAAATCACCAGACCTTCATCCTATTTCCACTTTCCTGCTCCCTCGGCAGCCCTCCTGATCCTGCTTTTTCATGGGTTTTAATTAGAGAAGCAGCTCAGCCATGAAGCTGGGCTGAGATCAGAGGCCGTGTCCCAGGCTGCAAATGTGCATCTCTAGCCAGTGCAATGAGGAACATCCACAATGCTCTGCCTTCCAGCCACGTGAGGCTGCAGCTGCACAGAAATGTCCCACTTTGAGAAGCAGTTGCTTCTCCTGCTTTTGCAAGGCCTGCTCACGTCCCTCTGTACCACCACGTCCAGGTGAGCCATGCTGAGCTGCTGACACCGCTATGGGAAAGGAAAGTTGTGCTCACCCCACCACAAACCAGCTGGAAAAGGGGCAAACCCCCCTTTGCTGGGTGTACAACACTGGCTGGTGTCCGTGTTTTTCTCTTTCCCCTCAGAGAAGGCTCAGCTGAGCCCTGTGGAAGCCCACAAGAGCTTTCCAGCCATTTATGCAACTCCCTTTGGAGGAGCTAAGGGATTCCTGAGGAAAAGGGGAAAATGGGGCTCCACTCGGTGCCAAAGCAGCGTCAACTGATCCACTATGGCTGCTCTCCACTTAAAGTAGGACAAAGCCTCCTTTGGAGCTGCTTCTCCTCTTCTTCCAAGCAGAGCAGACGATGGTCACGCTAGCCCAGGGATGCTCAGCCATGGGCAGGACATGTTAAAATGGCTCCTGTGCTTCATCTCGGAGCTTTAAAAGTTGGATTCATCTTAGAAATTCACCAAGAGTGTGGACTGTGCTGGGTTTTCCTAATCCAAAGAGCTGGCGCAGGAAAAATCCTATTGTGATCACTGCTATATTAGGAAAAAGGGGAATCATGACATTTTTATATGAGAAGGATTTTATTGGTAGTATTTTGCAAGTATGAACCTTCTAAAACTCACCAATAGAATATTTTTCCATTTGAAAATACCTTTCACCAGAAACCCATGAAGCACATCAACTTCTAATAAATAAAATTTTTAAAAACCCACTAGGAGGGAAGGAATGGCAAATCATATTTCTCCTGTGTCAAAATCACCTGTCTCAAAATTTTCTCAGCTGATTTTTTTACCTTTGGTATCAAAAATATGATTTTAACAAGCTTGAGATGGACTTGTCATTGGTGTTGACAGCTACTGTTGGAGAGAGATTTCAGATGCAGACCAGCTGTTAAGACTGGGAAACCATTGGCTTGGTGGAAATCAAGGCCTGGTGTGCAGGATACACCAATGAGAAGAGTGTAAGAAAGTCTCCAGCAGGAATCCTGCTGCTGGCTGGCTGGGAATGAGGTTTCATTCAGCTTCTGCACAAGGTTTGAGTCCTTGGAGAGCCCCAAGGCGAAGCTGGAGGCTCAGGAGCAGCCGCCAGCCCAGAGCTCCTCGCCGCAAAGGAACGCGCAGGATCCACAAGTTTTGTTGCTGGAGGGAGATCGTGGCACTGTGTGTTTTGTAAATAAAACATGACACTAAGAAAACTGCTGCCTGTGCGTCATCAGCTCCCTTCGGAACAGGACACGGACCCTTCCATCTGCAGATCAGCCGTGCAGCTTGTTCCAGCTGCTCCTCTTTTGTCTGACAAATCAGCGCCATCCACCCCCAAAACCCTGCTGAAATTTGGGGGTTAGCAAAATATTTTAGGCATGAAAAGCCTAAGGCGTGCATGAGGCTTTATCTTGATTGTAACACCAGGCAAGCTGGGTGCAAACAGTAGGAGTTATGAAAACATTGGAATCCTGGCTGTGGAAAAAGTTAGGAAAAATAACACCTGACCCACAAGTCACCCATTCTTGTTTTGGCAGTGTTTGAAGTGCCCGTGTAGATCTTTGTTTGAAATGTACACAAACACACTGAATTTCTATGGGCTTAGCAAATATGTAATCTAATAGTGTGAGTGCCTTACATTTCTCAGGATCCACCTACAAACAGGAATAAATCAGGGAATATTTAATTATGTTTTGGACATGTATACACATATGTATGTGTACATGGTGTAAATAAGTATTATATTGTACTCACAGTATATGCATGTGTATGCATATATATATATATGTATGTACAGAGAAAAACTAAAATCTTATTTTTCTTCTGTATGTAGGTGGACATTATATATATAATTTATATATTCTTAAACCTATCCAGATTATGAGCAACAATACAATAATAAAGCAACATGTGCAAGGGAGAGCAAGAACAAATCAGTGGGGAAAGGTGTTTTACACAGAGGCTTCCAAGGAATGAGACCAAAGTCGTGATTTGTGGAATTTCAAGGCAGGAAAGAAAAAAAAGACCCAGAGGTCTCAAAGCTGTGAGGTGTGATTTTTGCTGAACACATCGTTTATCACCACATATTTAGCTAGTAGGAAAGTAGGAAAAAAGTTGTAGACAAATTGAAAGAAGGGGTGGAGATGTTGGTATATGAAGTGTGAGCTTCAAAATTGTAGAATGTTTCAAGCCCATGTGCAGTTTAAGGACAAAGGGATTTCCCTGATTGTTCCCTCTCTGGAAATAAATCTGTTCCTCCTCTAGAAATAAATTATTGTTGTGAGCAACACTGAAGAACAAAACAGTTTCATGATATTTATAACAGCTTGGCTGGGTCCCTTTTCTAATCAGGGTGAGGGGCGAGGCTGGTTGTTTCCTGCAGAGAAAAGCTGTCTTATTAAAAAGATAATTTTGTGGTGGCATTTTAATATAACTCTGGCTCTCCACGGAGTATACTGATAAGGAAGGGTCCTTTTTTTTAATGAGAATGAGAAAGGCCCTGTGCAAAAATCCAGCCCCCTCTGAACAGGACACCAAGCGTTGGCAGCTGCTGTTGAGATTTGGAGCTAGAACAAGGCAAGTTGGTTATCAAGGTGATGACGAGGCTTCGACAGATTCACCTTTATCTGTCATTTCTCTTCTTTCCTCCTGGCTACGCCTCTTTTGACAAGAACTATCAGTGCTCTGGACCTTGCCTGATATGGCTCAGCAAGTGAGACACATTCTTTGCCCTGACCTTCATTTGAAAGGCCGGTTCTTTCAGAAGTATGGAGTTTCCAAGTGAATTCCCAAGTACATTTCCTGGGTTGCACCTGAGTTGCTAAGCTCTTCCCCACCATTCCATTTCCCAGGGCATTAACAGGAGTGAAAAGAACTCAACACCCCACTAAAGGTGCTCAGATTCCCAAAGGACTTGTCCCTGGAGAGGAGGCAACAGATGAAGGGTGACATGAGATGAAGATATTTCCAGAAATAAAAACAAGGCCAGGAAGGTTCCTCTGGAAACACAGGACCAATTTTCCTTGTTAAATAATTCAGCTAAGTCCAAGAGAACAACTCGCCCTGCAGAATTAGGAAGGATTTGAAAGAGAAAGAAAGCATTCGGTGCAAGAGCCGGAGGGGGCCGTTCCCCGAGAAGGTGCAGCACAAAAATAGATGTAAATCTGCAAAGGCTGTCACGTTGAAGTAAATCTGAAGTAACTCTATTGTTTTCCATGGGATTACTTTGGGTTTACACCAGCGTGACTAAGATTAGCATATCAGCTTGGGCGTGTTCGATACGATAAGTGTTCGCTCGGGGAAGTGGAGCGTTGAAGCTGCACTTGCAAGGGGCCAGAGCCTGTTTCAGGTAGACTCTGCATCCTCTTATCTCCTTCCTCCTGCAGACCTGAGGTGTGCTGAGACTGCAAGTCCTTTGCTTTATCACCCGCACAAATCCGAACTCTGCTCCAGCCCCACCACGGCAATGAGCTGTAATGAACATTGTATAACTGCCAGCAGGAGGAATCCAACAGGATAGTGGGAGCAATCCACACAGGGAAGGGAGGGGAGGAGGAAAGAGCTTGGCACAGCCAGCCCTGCAAATTTAAGTAGGAGTAAATAAAGCAATTAAACAATATTCAACCCGAGATATGGACTGAATAGTGAGAAAGGCTCGCACAGCCCGTCTCCTGGACAAACATCCAGTTTATGAGCACAACCTCATTTAAATGCTTGTAGCAGAGGTGTGGCTACATCTAGAATAAAATAATAGAAGCGCGAAATAAGGTAACGAGATGCTTTTGAATGAGGAGGTTAATTCCTTCATCTGCAAGGACTTTAAAGTGCTGTATGTTTGTTTCTTGAAGGATTTGCAGGTGCAGAGCCACGTGTCTGAAGGTGCTCTGCAGCTGAGGGGCTGCTCAGGACACGTTGCCTCAACCCGTGAGACAGAGGTGGCTCAGTGTGAGGTGAAGGACATGAGGGCTGTGCTTCCCCTGCCTCAAAGTGGGGTGAACAGCCCCAAAATCCCACTTAAATCCAACATCTCCCTCACATGTAGGTGTGTGGGGCCATGACCGCAGTGGGGGGACAATGTGAGGGCCATGGTGGCATCTTTCTGTTTTCTGTAGATCCCAGTCTGCAGGAACCCTACAAGGTACAGACCTTTCTCCACAGGAGGGGTGATTAGACATCGGAATGGGCTGCACAGGGAGCTGGTGGAGTCCCTGTCCCTGTCCCTGGAAGTGCTCAAGGAGTGACTGAATGTGGCACTTGATGCCATGTCTAGGTGACATAGGGGTGTTCGGTGTAGGCTGGACACGACCATTAGGACTGGGACTCTGTGACCGCCACCACTGATTCCGCCGCTCTGCGACTGTCACCACACCGGGAGGCGGCACCGCCGCACTACTTCCCGTGCCGGGAACGGAAGGATCCCGCAAGCGGGGCCGCATCACCACAGCCGCTCTTCCCGCCTGGCCTATAAAGGGTTTCCGACGGGCCGCGTCGCGCTCGTAGTATCCCTGCGCCAGGCGAGCCCGCTGAGGGGACGGCGGCCATTTTGTTCAGTGCTGGCTCTGTGCTGAGGGGGCGGGGGGGGGCAGAGAGAGCGAGGGAAGGCGCAGAGCAGGAAAGGGCAAAAAACGAGGCAGAACGAGGAGCGGAGTCGGGCCGGCCAAGCCGCGAGCGGAGCGGCGGGGAGGGCTCCGCCCGGCTGCTGAGAGGCGATGGCGGATATAGACAAGCTCAACATCGACAGCATCATCCAACGGCTGCTGGAGGGTGAGGGTCGGGGACGGCGCGGTTGGGGGAGGCGGCGGGGCCGATGCGCCCGGCGGGGTCTGAGGGGGCACCAAAATGGAGGGGCGAGAGGCGCTTTGTCTGCCTGGGGTCGTCGCCGCCGCCTCCCCGCCTGGATCGGCCCCGCAGCCCCAACTTTCCCCTTAGCCCGTGTGTTTCCGAGGCGTTTCTGCCTTTTCATCGCCCGGTGCAATGCTGGGACCAGCCGCCTGTCCGCTTCTCCTCCCCTGCAGTTCTGAGGGGATGCTTAATCTAGTTCGAACGAGGGGATGCTTAATTTAGTAGTATTTTCGTAGGAAGGTCTTTTAAAAAACCTGGGGTATTCTCTTGCCTTTCACGCATACACATGGGACCAGTGCATGGCTGGGTAGTCGTGGTGCTCTGGAAATAAAACTCAGCGTGTTTAAAGAGTGTTTGAGGCAGGTTTTTAACAAGTCGAGAGGAGATTGTCACGGGTTTCAGTGTATGCTGGGTTTAGCTTTGATTAGCTGCTTGCATTAAAGCTGCCGCAGGATTTTGGCTCTTAATTCGTAACATATGGTGGGTTTTTAGGTGTGAATAGAAGGTTGCGGTTTGGTGTTTCAGACAGTCTGAAAAAGGGCTTATTGTCTGCTATTGTTGGTGCTTTGAGGTGAAAAGAGTTGACTGGGAGTTTGTACATCAAAGGAAAACCTGGAAGTTGAAGGGGGTGTCTCCAGCATCATCCCTTTGCTTGCAGGGATCAGCACTGGACTGGGATTGACTGATTTTAGGGCAAAAGACTGAGAAGTTGCCAGTGATAAATTCTCTTCCAGGCATCAAGGAAAACCATAATTATTCAGAGAAGGAAGCTATCCTGATCCAGTCTCACTTCACGTGTGTCAGGGCAGGCATCTCATCTGGACTTAGCTTGGTCAGGGATTAAACTTTTTTCCATTTGGCTCAAAGTCGTCTGAGATGCTGCTGAGAAAAAATGATGAAGAAATGTCTTTCCTTACACACTTCTTGGATTTTGCTTGTGTAATGCTTGGATAGCAAAAGGTCAGGCAGAAGAACAGAAATTCTACTCTAGAAATCAATTGGAGTTAAAAAATCCTGTAGATGAATTATGAGATTATTGAATAAGTAAAAGTAAATGGGGTTTTTCCTCTGATCCAGTTTGGGTTTTGCCTGTTACCAATTTAAACCACCCTGGTTTCAATTATTTAAAGACTTCCCTTCATAAAGTTAGACCAGGATTTTCCTGAAAATCTAGTAATACGACTTGTAAATGTCAGGTCTCATATGTCATATGTTTGGTGACATAATAATACATGCTCAGTTTAACTGCAGGCATTAGTTACTGTTCTTACTGATTTCCTCCAGTGTAACTAATGCAATATTTTCAAAGTGTAAATTTTAATTTTTAAAAGCATGGATTAGACCCTTCCTAGAAAAAAATGTGAGTGATTTCTCTGTTTAAAGTTTAAAAAAGTAGTGAGATGTACTATGTCAATGTTCTGCTCTTACTCAGTTTATATTAGCATTAAATATTTGGAGCAGATAAGAGTTCATAAATCACCCTTCTGAAGGTTTACTGACATCTTTTAAGAGGTGCTTCATGCAATTACCTGAGGTTGCATCAGCTGCCAGAACTGAAATTATTTTTTTTTTCCTTTATTAATATTGCAGCTGGGATTTTGGATTCCTTGAGGCAGTGATTGCCTTTCAATATTTAAAACAATCACTGGTGTTAGCAACCTATGTTAGTGCTTTATTTGTTGATTATTAAATGTCTGTTCTAAACATCATTGCCAGACAGAGAGCAATGACTGACCTTTTTGAGGGTCATTTCTATACTTTTTTTTTTTTTACCCCCTAAAACATTGCTGCATTTTAGCACCCACTGCATTTTAGATTTAGATCAAACAAATTATTGTTTTTCAGTGCAGTTCTGGTAGAACAAGTGCATAATGTTAGTTACACAAAGTGTGGTGTGCCCGTGAGCTCTGTGTCAATAGCCCTTCAGACAAGGCTGCACACAGATTAAAATCATACTCAGGCATGAAAACACTGCAAAATCTGATTTAATAATCAGCTCACAAACTGAATTGCCCAAATCCTTGTGCAAGCTGTAGTTTTAGAGCAATTTGGTATTTCATTATAGCTCCCTTTAAACTTTAAATACCTACACATTTTTATAGCAGTTAACTTGAGGTGATTTTGCTACTAAAATTTCAGGACTATGAGCAGGGGGCTTAGCCCTTCTAAAGGTAACAGACCCCAGCAGTAAGGAGATTCTGGCTGAAATCCTGGAAATCAGTGAGCAGATGCAGTCAGGTATTTGTTTCATCATGTGCCTGAGCACTGCCCTGTTGGAAGAAGCAGTGAATCGAGTCTAATGGTTGAGGTAAAGTGAAGGGTGAATAATAAATTACTCTTGCTTTTGTCCTTAATAGGGGATATTAATAATGTATCTGTGAGGGATTTTAGTTGCTTTCCATCCTGACTCCTCTGCTCAACTGACATTATTCCTACTTTTCCCCCAAATAGTGATGTTCTCCCACCCACATTAGGCTATTTAGGTGAAATTATTAACTTGTTCTTTTAAAGGCCTGGAAATATATACTTGAGCTTCTCATTCGAAGGTAAATATTTGAAAAGTCTTCCTTGCTCCAAATGTTTACAGTACAGAACCATTTGGCATTGAAATGTCACAAAAAAACATTTTTCAGTAGCATTGTTCTCAACCTTGGAAAGCCATTCAAGGAAAACATTGAAAATACTGATTTTTTTTTTTTTTTTTTTTTCTGTAATTGAATTAATATTTTCTCCCTTTCTTACGGATGAGGGTTGTGTCCTGCTAGGAGCAATTTCCTGACTACAGCTTTTCTGACTTTGTGACTTTTGGTAACTGTAATATGCACAAGAATAAAACTTGCAAAGTGTAGTAAGTAACAGTATCCTGCACTGAGTATTGAAATGTTTTTAAGCGTCCTTGATATTAGATAAAGGTTCAAACATTGACAGAGCTAATTCACCTTCCTGGGGAATAGGATGGGTCAAACATGAGAGCAAATTCTGCCCCTTCCAGCTGTGTGTGCTGAGTCAAAAATGCCAGCAGACAAGAAGATGCTAAAAAACTCCTCGTAAGATAAAAAATCAGTGGCACCTGTATGGTCTTGGAAAGGGTTCCAGGAAATGGCAGAATTCCTGCTTGCCTCAGTAAAGAATGAGTGACAAATCCCAAACTCCCTGAGTGTGAGTGTGCCTTCCTTTCTGTGTCATGTCAGATGGGCTTCCTATAACTTGAGCTCCTTATCCATTTCCTTCATCTCGTGTGCTGGCAGCTTTTCCAGATAAGTAGGGTCTGGTTTGGAGCTCGCAGTCACCTGTTTAGAAAACAGGATTGAGGTGTATTAGTCTCACCATGGTAACAATAAATAATGGGTAAAATAACAATTTCAACTTACTTAAGTGACCCAGGTTGAAATGTGTTTCTGCAAATCTCTCCTGTGCTGCATCCTCTGCAGGCACTGTTCAGGGAAAACTGAATAATGAATGGAGGCTACTTTGGATAAAGCCACACGAGGCTACAGTGGTGGTAGCCATTAAAGCTGAAATCCTGGCTAGTGCACTAAAATCAGCAAAAAGATTCTTAAATCCTTAAACGTTTCTGTTTATACACCCACAGATTTCTATTCCCAGTAAAGCCTGTTGTAGAGATGTCAAGGAGATATTATCTCTTAATTTGCTTTAAATGGGGAAAGATTATCATCTACTTATTAAAAATAGTTGAGCTAAAGAGCACGGATAAGATTTTGCTCACCACAGAGTTTTCTCACAAATGCAGTCCTCGAAATTTTTTTTCACCTTTCTGCTAAATACAGCATTAATTGGGTCCGCAGGGTTGCTTGCCCTTTAGCTTCATATGCTGGGGTAAGAGTGATTCTCAGAGATGTTAATCTGAAATGTCACATTTACTCATGGATGAGTTGGGATGCTGTGATGAAGTGATGGACAGGCAACACTTTCTGACCTCAAACCACATCATCTTCCTTAGTTTGTGTAGCTTGATGTCAATTGTTTCCTGCTGCCGTGCAGCAGTTTCTGAGAGTGGGAAATAGAAACTCTTCATTCCAAAGACCAGCATTCGATTCTTATCAATGCCCTGGATTCAGATAAGTCTTTTAAATTCCGTGCCTGTTGTGTCAGTGAAGTGGAGGATTTGTCCCCTCTGTTCGAGCAGTGTGAGTACCTGTTGCTCCTCACCTGTCTGCAGTGTGGAAGCATGTTACAAGATTAAAAACTTGCAGTCGTGCAGAATCTTCCAATTGATAACACTGCTGTGAACTTCTGACATACTAGAAAGCAGATGAGAACTTTTTAGAGCCTTGTGCACTGAGGAGATGCTTTTCCATTTCAGTTTTGAATTTGAAACGACCTGATGAAAGCTGGTAGTGCCTGCAGTAAAGTAAAACCTTTTTTACGTCAACCACTTTCAAGTTATTTATTCCCTTTGTGCCTGTGGTGCAAAACTGACTGTGAAACTGTCACCGGGAACTGCTAAAAACTAGATTAAAACCAACCTGCAGTATTTTTGGAAATGTCACAATGATTGCAGACATCTTAATGTAAAATATGGTGAAACTGAGAGACTTGTTTAATAAGCCAGAAAAGTGAACTGACCTGTAGATAGACTATTTTCCTTAAAACATTTTCTGTAGGAGAACTTGATTCTCACACTTCAGTTGACAGTATTTCAGCTGCTTCTTTTAATGCAATACTGAATGGAAATGAGATGTTTGGATCACTGCAATTTCTGGCATTTTTGAACTTCCTGCTATTTTGGAATACTTCTCCAAGTATCTGTCTCTTTCATATTAACCTTGACTGACGTAAAGGACTGTGTGGCACCGAAGCGAGGATTGGAAAGCGCTGGGGGTGGGTTGGGGTGTGGGAGTCTGTTGTACTCTGCATGCATATGCAGTCTCAGACTGTTGTACATTCTGGATCCCCCAGCTCCTGACCCATTTATCCCTCCCAGGGAAATGTAGAATAGTTCCCCATGTCAGGCGCTGTTCTGACTCCTGGCAGCTGCAGCTATGCTTTGTACTCGCTGTGACGGGGTGCCTCAAGTTCTTGCTCTTCTTTTTTCCTTCCTTTCCCCCTCTGCTGGGTGCCTGTCATACTGCTCTGTTTATAATACACTCATTTTAGAGTTGGTGTCTTGTCTCCTTCAGTTTCTCCCTGTCTTGGAAATCAGCAATAATTTTAATAGTGGACCCTGTGTTCTGAGCAGTACCTCTGCAGAGATCATCCAGGCTCCAGGGAGGGATTTTTTTCTGTACTTGTTTCCATCTACTGGAGAGCTTATTTTTTTACAACTTCTCATCTTTGTAGGTAAGAAAGATTTTACCTGTTAGAGGACTGCCCAGACTGGGCACTGAAATTCAGGCTCTAGAGAAATCATTTCTAAGAACAGGAGCATCTCTGCCTAAAGAGGGTGGGAGCATTTTGCAGTCTGGTAATGCTGTAGAGTGTGTTAGACACAAATAAAATACCACTTGAAATGGGCTGACTTTTTTCCCCAAATGATTAATCTTTAACTTATTCTGCTGTCAGTTCCAGGCTGTCATTTCTGAGAGGTTATTTTTTATGCATTGAAAGGGCAAATGTGCCTGTACAGTACTATTGAGCTGCTCTTTTGACTTCATGACCAAGCTGTCAATTAGTATTATACTGTCTGATCTCCACAAGCTGGCTTGTTTTCATCCAAAGCAGAGAAACAAACTGTAAACAACATATTTTTCATAGTGTATTATTTTTGCCTTTCTTAGAAGGACTAAGTAACTTGAAGACCCAAAGAAACCTTTTAAGAAGTCATTAAGACTGAATATCCTGCATTTCTGTGCCAGCTCTTTCATTGTGGATGAGAAAATCCTTGCACTAAAAATACAGATTCCTCAAAACAAATCCACTTCTGCATTTTTGATTCTTCTGAAGCCAAGCCCACTTTTGTTTTCCCAACTTTTCGGGACATACAGGTTAATGTCACAAGAAATTGAACACAGTCATCTCCTCTGTGCAGGTTTCCTTGTTGGACAAAGTGATGAAAATGTCACTGGCAGGCAGAGCTGAACCAAATTTTCCTGTTCTTTCGTCTATGGTGTCCGTCCCAGTGAGTTTGGGAAGTGCAGCAAAGCATCATTTCATTTTGTCAAGGTTTTCTACAGGCAGGTGATTAAAACTGTGTGAGGATTATACCAATTCAATAAAAATGTATTGGAAAAACCTAGAAAACCTGTGTTTGAAGCAGTGTTCAGATCCATTTAATCTTGAGCAAAAATGAATGCACATGCTTTATTCATGAGCTTTAGTGACTCAGTGCATTGCATAGTCTTTATAATATTTTGTACTTTTTAATTTATGGATGTGAAGTACACGGTTTGGTTTTAGCAATTTCTAAGAAGACCAAATCATGGCAAATTAGATTTTTTGGCTTCACAGAAAAATAAATACAAGTATTTTGTATTATTTCAGGGAAAAAAAAAGTGAATTGTAAAATCATGAGTAAGTGACCATCCATTTTATATTTACAGTTCAGCCAGTTTATCACTTAATTCTAAAAATTTCAGTTCTCTATTGCTTCTGGATATTTGGCATTTTGAGTAACTTGCTTGTTGCTCAGCAGTCTTTGGAAAATTACTGTATGGATGAAAAAATGACTGCGTGGATGAAAAGCCCCATTTATGATAAACTGCTATGACAAAGATTTAACTTCCATTTACATGCTTCATTACTTCTGAGATTTTAATGAAAGACATGAAGTGCAGTGGTAATTCCAGTGTTGGCATGTAATGTCAGTGCTGAGTGATAACACGTGGGCAGTGAGGAGCAGGTGGAGTTTGAAAGAGAACACTCTCAAGGCCCTGCCTTCTGACCTGCAGTAATGTCACTGTGAGCACACCTCGTCATCTGAGCTCGAGATTTGTTTGGAGGGTTGTGTGAGGGAAGGTGCTGTGGCTCAGGGCCCTGTACTGGCTGTGCAGGGCAGGCAGTGCCACCCTGGGGGGCTCTGGGAGTGCTCAGGGCCCTGTGCTGGCTGTGCAGGGCAGGCAGTGCCGGGCTCTCTGGGAGTCAGCGTGCAGGGAAGGCTCTGAGGCAGTAACACGGCCAGTGCTGGCAGGGATCACATCCAGTGTCATGCATTTCACGGCTGTTACACAGTCTTTATTTTACTCATGGTCTAGATAGGGTGCATGCTACTGAGCAGTGTTTTCTGTGCTTGATCAGAGGCCTGTGGAAAAGTCAGAAGCTTCTGTGCTAGTGAGAAATTGGAACACAACTGTTTTTTGTTCTTGCCGTTCCTAAAACTTGCCTTGAGCACCCCCAGCCTTTCCCACTGCAGTTCTCGCTTGGCTTCAAACAGCGCAGGGCCCACAGCGGTGGCAGAGATTTGAGTCATCTGGAGCTTTCTCATTTCTCACTGAGGTTAAACAGTAGCAAAGGAATTAGACTGGAGTGCTAGCTAGCTACTAAGTTATTCAGGACTTTCAGTTTGAGAGGATTCAGGCTTGTTGTTTGCTTTTTTTGCTATTAAAGACCAGACCTTTTTGGATAAGGGCATAGATTGTTGGGTCTCAATGCCATAGAGCTGCTCACAGTAAGTCACCTAACCTGGCAGCCTTAGCAGTGCAGGGATTTTGTTTCTGCAGGAGTTCTCAGAATGTTTCCAGCCTCTGAGACTCAAGTTCTTGATTTGGCTGTGCTGTGGCTCAACCAATAGGTTACACTGTAGAAGGTGACTGCTGCTCTTACTCCTCACTGTTACATGTTGTCACTGGTTTTGACACCAAATGAAAATATAGGCTTCACCAGTAATGGCATAACTCAGTTTTTTTTAATCCTGTCTTAACCCTGATAAATGCTGTGTGTGCAATTTGGGCTGTAGTTACAGCACTGCTGCTGAAGAAATGTCCTTTGTATTTCTGGGTGACAGAAACTTGCTCAGGCCAGGCTGATGTCCTTGTCCAGGACAGGAAGGAAAGCTTTAATGAATGTTAAAGGAACAAACTGTTGTGAATTGTTGCAGTGGGGGAGATGGAAGCACTGATGGAAGGGTGTGAAGGATGGGAGTTGGAAGGGGGAAGTGCTTTGGAGCAGGGAGATTGGTCTCCTACTGGCCTGTCTCTTACCCTGCTCAAAGGCAGTGATGGCAGCTGTTCTGTCATCATGATCCAAAACTCTTTCCTTACTGATAGTCCTTATCTTCCAGTCATGTGTGTATTTTTCATCCCTGTTTCCCAGCTGCAGTGGAGGATGGGGCAGCCCAGGATTTCCTGGTGCTGTGGTCTTGCTTGGGTACTGCCTTGGGCCAGGGGATTTGCTGGTTTAGGGAGACTTGCACGTTTGTTGATGGTCGAGTGGCAGACACCCTTTGCTCAAGTTCAGACAGCTTCCAGAGAACAAGCACATAACTGCTTCACTAAAAAATAACATGTAAATAGTCACATTGTCCAAGATGAGGTTTATAACTAAACAGAACTAAACTGATGCTATTTAAAATGTGACATTTTTAACGGGGGAAGTGTTGAGCCATGAATTCTGTTAAATGAAAGTAACATACGACTGGAACAGAGCACACTCCCCTTTCCCTGGGACTGCCATTTCACCCCAGTACACCGATCCTACCCTGGTACCTTCTCATTCAGGGCTGCCATGACATTTAGTCAGACTCTTAAAATAACACCAGGGATGTTGCTGCTTTTGATAACTGACTTCTGACTCCTCCTGACAGTGCGAGGATCCAAACCAGGCAAAAACGTCCAACTTCAAGAGAATGAAATTAGAGGACTGTGCTTGAAATCCAGAGAAATCTTCCTGAGTCAGCCTATTCTACTAGAACTTGAAGCTCCACTGAAAATCTGTGGTGAGTACTGTGAGTTTTGGTTTGATCTTGGGGGAGGTGTCAGGTGTATGCAGACCGTAAGCAAACAAGTGCCAGGTGCTACTTTCACTTACTGAAACTTATAAATAATTGTAGCAAAAGGCAAAATAAAACCCTGCTGGATGTGTAGGGCAGAGGAGTGGAAAGGGGGTAACATATGGGAATTGCACTTGGGACCAAAATAATCCAAACCCAAAAAGCAACTGGTCCAGTTTCACCAGGCTGGGGGAGAGATTGACATGAAGTTTTGGAAAGAAGTTGTCAAATAAATAATGTCTGGCACAATTGTGCCTTAACAAGGGGTAACAATGAGGAATCCCAGTATTTATTTGCTGCCATGCAAAGCTGAATAGTGGTTTGACAGTATTTTAAAATCCTGCTGGAAACTTGAATTTCTCTTTCTTGGAATTACTTTTTAGTTTGGTTTCACTATATTGCATACAGCAGTGCCCATTTTGCACACATGTACCTGTCTTCTTATGCTAAAGGAATGAAAAATGTCAACATAAAAGCTTCAGTAAATGCAATTTTGAAAGCTTCCAGCAAATAGTTTTTTATCCTACTCTAAAACAGAGGATTTATTTCAATTTGAAGCAGCCCATTCCATATTTATAATATTGGCAGTCTGAAATCATGATTTAGTGTTCTGCTTGTCAGAAACAACCCCATGATTTACACCAAAGGCAGAAATATCAATTTCATTTTTGATGCAGTTTCCCTGCTAGAATTTGAATTACTGGGTGTTTCCAGAAGACACAGTTGGTTTCTTGGAATCTTGATTTCCTTTTTAATACACAAATATTTTTGTGTAACTACCATTGCATAGGTGTCAAAATGTGATAATTTTGTATACATTGATTGCCATTTTAAGTATGTTATGGGCAGTATCTAACTGCAAGCTTTTTTTTCTTTCTGAAGCATCTTTGATTTGTTCCTTCTCTAGAATCAGTCAAAGCATGTGGGGAAGGGTCACTTAAGTGTCACATCTGAATCTCCTTGCAGGTGACATCCATGGACAATACTATGACCTGCTCCGACTCTTTGAATATGGGGGTTTTCCTCCAGAAAGCAACTACCTGTTCCTTGGTGATTATGTTGACAGAGGAAAACAATCTTTAGAAACAATTTGTCTTCTATTGGCCTACAAAATTAAATACCCAGAGAATTTTTTCCTCCTCCGAGGGAACCACGAATGTGCCAGCATCAATAGAATTTATGGGTTTTATGATGAATGTAAGTACCAGGCATGTGTGCCTCTGCTGGGGACAGCAGGGTGGCAATGTTGGATGGCTGGGGACAGCAGGGTGGCAGTGTTGGATGGCTCCTTCCTAACTTGAAATGCCCTCTGTGCTCTTTAGAGGGCTCCTTGGCCTGTTTTAGAGAGAGGAGTCTGTCCTTCCCCTGGCAGCAACCAAGTGGGTAATTTTATTTTTCGGCTGTTGTGTTAACTAACAATTCTCAGTGGTAAAACTCACGAGATACGGGCATCTCATGAGAGATGGGAGAATTTAATTGGATGTACATTACAGTGGTTCACCTCCATTTCCTTCATCTGGTGATGATATGTACAGACTGTAG
Organism: Cettia cetti; assembly: GCA_013401135.1. NCBI lineage: Eukaryota > Metazoa > Chordata > Aves > Passeriformes > Sylviidae > Cettia > Cettia cetti. The sequence continues at coordinate 21,018 of VZUI01033217.1, forward strand.
TTTTGCTGTGAAGTAGAAGCCAGTGTTCCTGTTTCAAAGGACATGATTTAATCCAGATAATGTAGAGATGATACTGTTAA
>VZUI01033217.1:21197-53091 GCA_013401135.1 Cettia cetti
CTCACGAGATACGGGCATCTCATGAGAGATGGGAGAATTTAATTGGATGTACATTACAGTGGTTCACCTCCATTTCCCTCATCTGGTGATGATATGTACAGACTGTGTGATGGGGGCTCTATGTAGACCTTTCCCAAACACAACCAGTAATTCTGCTGTGAAGTAGAAGCCAGTGTTCCTGTTTCAAAGGACATGATTTAATCCAGATAATGTAGAGATGATACTGTTAAATTAATTGTGCACTGAAGCATGTCGTAACTTGTGTGGTGGGACACACTTGGCTTGCAGATGACAAGATGTGCACTCCATGTCTTGTTCTCCTCCTGTGAGGAAACAAAGATGTGTGGTATTTCAGAGTTGTCTCCTCAGGGATTAATCACAGGCTTAGTCATATATCACAAATATGTTCAGGGTTCATATCTGGGAGAGTCCCTTTGAAATGCATAAAGCTGTGGCAGTTTCGTTGTTCAGTCCTGTTTCATTTTTCAGTCCTGTGAGTTTGTGGTAAAGCAGAATTCTAAAGAAAGTCTGCTTTTCAAGAGTTGCTGTCTTCCCTGAAAGAAATGGTAAATGATGAGATTTTCTGCAATAGATCAAATTCTCCAAGGGATAATTTGCCAAAGCAAAGCTGGGACTGGAGAGCCTGGTTGCCAACTATTGAACAGACTTATGGTGTCCTTGACACTGTGTCACACTGAGAGACCTTTGCCACTCTTTAAACAATTAAATAAGTCAGAAAATACCAATTATGTATAGACTCTAGTGCTGACTTTTTGCAAGTCTCAGTAAAGTTCAGGCATCTAGGTTAGGTTGTGTTTGTGTTAGAAAAGCACATTGACTGGGTTTTCCTCCCCAATCTCTTCTAGGTAAGAGAAGATACAATATTAAGCTGTGGAAAACCTTCACAGACTGTTTTAACTGTTTACCAATTGCAGCTATTGTGGATGAGAAAATATTCTGCTGTCACGGGGGTGAGTAGCAGTTCCTTGGGTGATGTTTGAGGAACTGGAAAACTCAGTCATCAGAGTTTCGTGTTTACATTGCTGAAGCTTCAGAACTTAGGGATTTTTCTTTGCCTTGGCTCATGTATGAGGAAGGGTTGGGCTCATTGGGTGTCAGTTTTGTGAATCATGGAGCCGGTTCAGACACGACGATCTGCTCCACCTTTCCCACCAAAAGGCACCTTTATTAGCCTCTCCTTTGGAGTACAGAGACCTTGTAGGGTTTTCTTAGATCACCAAGAGTTTGATGTCTGTCATTAAAACAACAGTTTGGACAGAACTAAAAGTGGTTTGGGTTGGAAGCACCCTTGGGGGTCAGTCAGTAGAATTCCCCCACCGTGGGCAGGGACTCCTGTCACTAAGTCGGGGTGCTCCAAGCCCTGCTGGGTTTAGTTTGTGGAAATTGATATATACCACATGATGCAGCTTTTTCTGGTCATAAAATACAGATTGCACCTTAAACGTTTTATCGTTTGTGAGTCATTACAGTTGCCCAGGGACTCACATCAATGGAAAATGGTACAAGATTGGTTTGATATTTTATTTCATCTTACTGAGCCTGATCATCACAGTGGAACATTCCCTGTGATTCTTGATGTTGATGCCTCTTTTATTTAACAGATCTTTTATCAGACACTTGCAAAATATTACTGCAATTATTGTAATCCTGTAAAATGTGGAAATGGCCTTGCTTTATCTCGCTTCCAGTAAATCTCCTAGAAAGTGACTCCTGTTCCAAACGCTTTAGAACAAATGCTGGATTTAAAAAACGTCAGTGAATGTCGCCATTGAGCTACGTAAAATGGCAGCGGTGAATCACTTTGAATCCAAGTTATTTTTGTCCTGGATGAATGTCAGTGTTGCAGAGCAAAGCTGGGCTAAGCTGGGGCCTGCCTGTGTCTTCCCTGTGACAGGTTTGTCACCAGACCTGCAGTCAATGGAGCAGATCAGACGAATCATGCGCCCCACGGATGTACCGGACCAAGGCCTCCTGTGTGATCTCCTGTGGTCTGACCCTGACAAGGATGTCTTGGGCTGGGGTGAAAATGACAGAGGAGTGTCCTTCACTTTTGGTGCTGAAGTGGTTGCTAAGTTTCTCCATAAACATGATTTGGATCTCATATGTAGAGCTCATCAGGTATTTTCATTTTGTACACTGAAATATAGAATGATTTAGGTTTGGGAGACCTGGGGTGGTCACCTGGTCAAGGCCAGGACAGACCTGTGTCAGCCCAAGGTGCTGAGGGTCTTGTCCAGTTGTAAATATTTGTGAGGTTCTCTGAATGTGTCCCAGTGTTTAACAGCCTTTATAATGAACATTTTTATATAAACTCTGACTCTCTTGAACAAGGGTTTTCTCAATGTTAATGGACTCTGTTTCTGAGCTGGTTCTTGTGATGCTCCTGTTTTGGTGTAAAAGTTTGAAACTCATGCTCCTTAAACATAGCCAGGTTTTCAGCTGCTGCTTCTGGAAAAGTTGCTTTGCACCTTGTCAGGGGGAAGCTGCCCAGACTAACACCTCTGCTTTTGTCTCTAAAGGTGGTTGAAGATGGATATGAGTTTTTTGCAAAAAGACAATTGGTAACTCTCTTTTCTGCCCCAAATTACTGTGGAGAATTTGATAACGCGGGTGCCATGATGAGCGTGGATGAAACACTAATGTGCTCTTTCCAGGTACAGTATCTGAAGATTTCCCCTCCTATTTAGTGAGGTCACACATTAAATTTGTGCTATTTTGAATCAATGTTTTACTGTTAAATAATAGTAAGACTTGTTTCAAATACATCTTTACAGCTGTCACATTTAGACAGGGCAGTGTTTGCATCCACATCTTCAAAAACCTGATAACCCTGTGCTGTTGTGAGATGGGGAACTGCTTTATCCTGGAATTAAATCACCCAGGCAAAGCAGTTGGCTGCCAGCTGCTCCCACTGCTGGGGGCTCTGGAGCAGCTGATCCCAGCCCGGCCTAGCTCGGAGCAGGAAACACATTACATTGATTTCCTGGCACATTGAGACTTGACCAGAGGAACCATGTGAATTACTGTTTGACTGGAAGACAGCTAAAGCTCTTTGCTAAATGACCCCCTGTCTTTTCAGATTTTGAAACCTGCAGAGAAGAAGAAGCCCAATTCCAGCAGACCTGTAACACCTCCCAGGGGTATGATCACAAAACAAGCCAAGAAATAGTCACTTTGGCACTGCCTTGTTGGGACTTGTACCATAGTCTATAACCTCCATTTTTAAACCTATCATGTGTGCTGTTCAGCTTGCTCAAAATAGATAATGTGTTGTGGTTTTCCTTTCCATTTGATGAATGGCATTTGCTGGTTGTAACAGCGAATGAAAGATTTTCCTCCCTCCCAGGAAGAGTTTGCGAGTCCCCCCGTGTCAGTGTCCAGCTGCACACTCCACAGCATCTCCCCTCCAGCCGGGCCACGCGGGGCTGGCGGGACTGTTCCATGAGTAGTGTAAATCTTGTTCTTTAGGATCTAAAGAGGGCACTCGTGTGCTGTGAGAGTAGAGATTGTTCCTGTCAGCGATTACATACTGTTTATACAAACCACTGTGAACTTTTTTTACGTTCGATTTTGTTTTAAAGGGATTGCTTTTCTTTTAATGTCTTGTCATGTGCACATTAGTTTTATTGCTGTCAACATTAGGAATAACCTTCAACCTTGCCAGCACCACTGGTAGGATGTATATTTAATTCAGACACACATCCCTCTCCGTAAACTTTGAATGACAAAGCCATTATTTTAAGTGTTTGTGTCTCTTTCCTGAAGCCAAAGTTCACTTAGAAACCCGTTTGTACACAACCTCCCTGCCGAGTTGGCCGGGCTTCCCATCCATGCCTTCCTCTCGGAGAGAAAAGGAAGTGCTGGCTGGAAATAGCAAACAGAAAGGCTTGTCCGTGCTCAAAGTGAACACGTTTTTGTACAGTTTCCGTGTGTTCGGTCGAGCAGATCCCAGTGCTGAGACAGCAGTCCCAGGGCAGTGACACAAATGGCTCTGGGAGTGACGGAAATGGCTCTGGGTCTGCTGGAAGGGGTTGTGCATTTCAGCATAAAGACTTTGTTCTACAAAGAAACCTAGAAACTCGCTTGATAAGCCAACCAGAGGTGTTGATCTTGATCACCGGTTTATATAAATCTCTCACAGAATCTTGTTTTTTAAAAACTGTTGATCTTTTTTGAACAGATGACAGTGTACAATATCATGTAGTGAAAATCACTTATTAAATGAAGAAATTGTTAAATCTTCTCAGTGTCAGTTTATCACAACATATACACTACTGCTCTCCAAGGGCCTGACGTAGAGAAATAAATTGTTCTGGAAACCCACAGATTCTTGGTTTGGATTTGTCTGAGCTGCAAGAGGTGATTTTAAACAGCAGTGTTGGGTTCAGCTCTGGGTCTGGAGCCTCAGGCAGAGGCTCCCAGGCGAGGGGTGCAGTTCCTGCAGCACCACACGTGGGGCCACGGTTCCTGGGCTGGTGTTTGCCACAGCTCTGCTCAGGGCTGGGCAGCAGCACACGGGCGTGGGAGGACAAGCTCAGCTTGGCTGCTGTTCGTTGTTCTGTGCATTGAGGGGTTGGCCTCGAGAGCTAGTGCTGCTCTGAGAGGGTTGGAGCTGAGTCCAGACCTATTTCCTCTGGTTTTTAATTAGAGAACTAAATTTCTGGTGAAATGGGGAAGCAGGGCTCATTTTATCACTGCTGGCTGTTGGGGCAGGAGGCTCGGGGTGCCTGGCTCACACGGGTGGCTCTGTGGGGACAGGTGAGGGGTGTGCCAGCTCCAGGCACTCGGCTCAGCCTCCACACGACCAGCCTGGGGTGCCTCACTGCCGTGTAGAGAATGCTGTGGGGTGCTCAGCACTCAGAGGAGGTGCCCTGTTCCTACCCTGTCCCTGCTCTAGCTCAGCTGCAGCGCTGCTGCATCTGCTGAGGAACAAGTGTGTCACTGGAACGCCCAGCTCTGGCCTGGTGTCCCACTGAATTCCCCTCTACTTCCACAGTGAGTGGGACTCGCCACAAATGTGTTTCTTGGGCAGTCTACAGCCATTGACTTTATTTTTTCAATGTATTTCTCTGAATCTAAGAGCCATTTTCCTACTCTGAAGACATTTTCCCCTTCCCTCTACAGCTGATAAATCAAAAACCTCTAACTACCTCTGCTGAGCTTGCTAGATCAGATGTCACAGATAACCTGGTAAGGCACTCTCACAAACTCACTTTCACCCTTAGAATCACACTTGTGGTTTCCTTTATAGCTCTATAATTTTTCTCCCTGCTTGTCCAACGCCCTGCCCCTCTGTTATTGCTGTTGTGGGTGACAGCACACGTGGAACCGGTTGGGATGTGCCTGCTCTGGGAGGGACACGGTCACCTGTCCTCCCTGGCTTGTTTTTTTCTCTCCCCAAACGCAGTTTCAGTGACACAGGTCCCTGTCTGGGCTGTGCGCTCTGCCTGGCTGCGTTCCCCGAGGTTGGGTCACTCCTCAGGCTCCCCCAGGTGGAGGTGGGTGGGTGCTGTCCCACCGTGGCAGAGGGAAGGGAAGGGGCTGCTCATTTTATATCTGTTTGTTGGGGTTGGGTTGTTTTGATCAGTGGAGGAAGAGAGGAAGAGTAGATGCTGATTACCGATTGTTTTTCCATAGTGATACTTGTAGGAATATCTAGCTGATAAAGGAATGGCTGGAGCAGCCATGAGCCTCCCAACACCAATTCCTCCTGGCCAGAGCTCTGTGGATGCTGCAAAGAATGGATTGGGTTGGGAGTGGCACTGGACTGTGATGGAGTCTCCACAGCAGGTAGCAGCAAAGTGTGGTAAATCCAAATTCTCTTCAATCCTTGTCGTGTGCCCTGGAAGGAGTGGTGAGATCTGAGGCACTCACTCATGTTGGGTGTCCCTCGAGGCACTGGGGTGTTTCTGTGGTTTCTCCAAGGTGAAATCTGTCCTTGCCATCCAGCTCTGGAAAGGCTGGTTTCCACACAGGTCATTTTTGCCTGTTCCTGCTTTGCTTTGGATGTGTCAGGGCTGTTGTTGTGTTCAGCTCCAAGTCAGGCTGATTTCAATAACAACACATCAATTTTCCTTGGCACATCAGGACCTGGTGCCCAGCAGAGCTCAGGCCACAGGGGAACACAGGGATTTTATGCACACACACCCCTCGTGGTGGGGGTTTTCTCCTTAAACCCCACAGTCCTCACCCAAAAGGGGGGCAGGGCTGTGGCTTTGCTGTCCCACTCCAGAGCTCTGTAAGTCACTGTTTTGGGGTGATGGTTGGGATGGGGGACTTGGAGCTCCAGGAGTGTCACCTGTGCTCATTCCCCGTTGCCCTGGGAAGGAGGACAGGGATGTATGCTTTGGAGTGAGGTGCTAGAAAATATTTAGGTTGCAGGAAAAGCTTTAAACACTCTCTAGGAGGAAACCCTTTCAAAGGAAGAAACCTCTTTGGGCTTTAGAAGTGCAAAACTGGAGAGGTGTTTATTCCTTGGAGAAAGTTGGAAACATTTCCAGTTTGCTCCAGCAGAGGTGCCACACAGATGGGTCCCAGGTGCTTTTCTCAGCTGAGTTTTTCTTTGGATTTCCCAAACTAGCTTGTGTTTGAGAGACGGAGGGCAACCCTAAACATGAAGAAGCCTCTGACAGAACACGAGCCTATAAATGGAGGGAGATTAATTCAGGCCGGGTTCCTGGATTTTAGAGCCGGCACTGATCGCTGGGCCTCCACCGACTTCATGGGACTAATCTGTGTCCGTGCTCAGCAGCTCTCTCTGGGCTCGGCAGAGTCACAGTTTAAGTTCATTACTCTCCTGGTCTTTGTTCGTTGTTTAGGGTGATGGGAAAAAAAGTTTAAAAACAATTTTAAAAAAAAGTTTAAACTCCATCCTGCCTGTCCTGTTCGGGCAGCTCCCGCGGAGAGACGAACCTCGGGCAGCTTGGGGGAAAAGGCTGCGGAAATGGGAAATGTGGGAGCGGGGCCCTCGGGGATGGAAGGGGGCCTGGCTCGGGGACCCGCTGTGTTTTCTCGGGCGCGGCGGGGCCGCCCCTGGCCGGGGGGAGGCGGAGCCGGGCCGGGGGAGGCCCCGCGGCGGCGGGAGGCAGCGGGCGCAGCCGGGACGCGCACGGTACCGGGGACCCGGGGGACCAGGGGGAGCGGGGGGCGGCCGGGAGGGTCTCGGGGCTCGGGCCGGTGGGTGCGGGCCGGAGGGGGGGTTACAGCGGGACCCTCCCGGGGCTGCCACGTCCTTCCCCTCGGGGTCCCGCCGCTGCCCGGGGCTCCGTCCTGCTCTGGGCGTCGCCGTGGCCGCTCCGGTCAATGCGGGGGACGGGGGAGGTTGGGGCGCCCCGGGGTCCTGGATGCTCCATCCTCCGGCGGCTCCAGGCCCCGCGGCAGCCCCGAGGCTGTCCCGCACGGGGCAGGGGGCTCGATGCCCGGGGCCGCTCCCCGCGGGCTCCGCTCGGCGCCCGGTGGCGGAGAACGAAGGTGCTGCCCTGGTGACAGCACCGTGGGACAGCTCCCTCCTCCCGGCAGGTGGGATGAGGTGCCGGAGCTGGGAGCGGAGCCCCCCGCGGCCCCGGAGTCGAGGAGAGGGCGAGCAGCCCATGGGCACGGGCGGACCTGCGGTGGCACCGGCGGGCCAAGGGAGGAGGCTTGTGCTGAGCTCCCCGGGAGGCTCTGGGCAAGGATGGGCACCCGCAGAGCGGGATGGAGACGTGCTGGGGGCAGGAGCGGATCTCGGAGGGTTTGTGGGCCAGACAGCCTCGCAGGGCTGCCCAAAGAGGAAGGGAGGCTGGCGGGGTTGTGACAGCACGAGAGCCTCTCCTGCAGCCAGCCATGCTACCCATCTGCAGGCCCCCGGGTCTTGCTCTTCCAGCGAACTCGGTTTTTCACTCGTATGGTTTTCATTGTCAGAGCATGGCCTTAATCAGGAGTTTGGTTTGATGGTCCTGCCCCTCTCTGGGTACCCGCAGGGATGGGATGAAGCCAGGATGCCCCAGGGTGAGGTCAGCTCTGGACGGGAGGAGATGGGGAGGGCAATGTCACCCACTGGCCAGGTTGGAATGTGGGCATCACCTGCTTAATTTGCCTGCAAAGGCTGAGACAACAGGGTGTCATTGGTGTTAATGGAGAGAAATTATGGCTGTTCCTCATCTTGGCAGTATGGCCAGAGGGTGAGGATGCTGGGGTCAGCTTGACCAACAGCTTCCCTGAATCAGTGTTAGAAACACAAGAGCAGCTTCCCCCACCTCCACCACGAGGTGCCAGATAAGGGTTGGAGCTTTTTACTCCTGTAATCAATGCTTTGTTTGGAGAGGTTTGGAAATTCCTTGTGAGGAAGTTCCTTGTAGAGCAGCACGGTGGGATGCAAACAGAACTGGGCAGGCAGCAGGGGCTTTGCATGGTGCCGGGGGAGGTGATGCAAAAACAGCGGTGTCACCATGAAGCAACTTCCCGTCAGCAGGGCCCAGCCAGCTGTGTCGGAATGTCATGCTCCTGTCACCCCCGCTGGGTGAAAAAAGGAAGATTTGGTAGCCTTGGTCAGCCCCAAACGGGGAGGTGACACTCTGCTCTTGTCCCTCAGGTGTTGGCAGGGTGATGCCAGCTTGACCCAAAGCCATGTCCAAGTACCTGAAGCACTTCACGGTGGTGGGCGATGACCCCGTGCAATGGAGCAACGACTATCAGAAATGGGAGGAGGAGGAGGCTGGGGAGAAGCAGCCAGATGCAGAGATCAAGCTGGAGCCCCCCAGGAGACACATCTCCTTCCAGTACATGATGAAAAAGCTCTTCAGCTCTCACAGGTTTCAGGTGAGGCAGAGCAAACCCAGGCCAAGGGCGCCTGTGACAGCAGAGCTGCTGTGGGATGGAGCAGCAAGGTTGTGAGCCTGCACAGTGCAAAGAGCAGCGGCTGATGCTGAGCTGAGCTGTCCTGTGGGAACAGAGCAACCCTGCTGCAGGTGCAGATGTCTCCTGAGAGGAGACAAGCCCCAGTGCACAATCACAACAGCTTTGGCACGTGCTCTCCTCCAGCTCCCTGAGCCCCTCACACCAAGCAGGGTCTGCTGGGGAGCCCACCATGTGGAATAACCCACCATGTGGAATAACCCACCATTCAGGGCAGCAGGAGTGGGAGCAATGGAAAGCTCCATGAAACACAACCAGCCCAAATCAGGGCTGTGGGCATCAGGGTGTGTTTAGCTGAAGGGCTACATTGGCTCCTCTCGCTCCTCTGTCTGTGCTGGGATGGGAATCATGTTGGTTCTTCTCCTTCAACAGATCGGGGTTGTCTGCTTGGTGATCCTGGATGCCTTGTTGGTTCTTGGGGAATTGCTTATGGATTTGAAAATCATCCATCCGGACAGATATAATATAACCCCAAAGGTAAAATGTGGGGAAATGTCAACATGAGCAGCAGTTCCCTCCCTTTGGTGGCTCAAAGCCCCCTGGATAGGCTGGGCAAGGCAGGACCTGGACTTGCAGCCTTGCTGTGCTGGTGGTCATAGAAGAAAAGTCCTCAGCCCTTTTCCTTGTACAGCCAAACCAGAGGTGCCCTCAAGCAGCAGAGGCTTTCCAGCCTGCCCTGCCTGTGTGCACTCTGTGGGGCTTCCTGCCTTAAACTTGTGCTCTTTCCCCAGGTTTTCCATTACCTCTCCCTGTCCATTTTAACCATCTTCCTGGTTGAGGTGGGGTTTAAAGTCTTTGTCTACCGCCGGGAGTTCTTCTACCACAAGTTTGAGGTGCTGGATGGGATTGTTGTCATCGTGTCCTTCATCCTCGACATCGTCCTCATCTTCTTGGAGCACGAGTTTGAGGCTGTGGGGCTCCTGATCCTCCTGAGGCTCTGGAGGGTGGCCCGGATCATCAACGGTGGGTGTAGGCCTGGGCTGGATTTGCCAAACTTCCCTGAATTCCCTGGGTTTTGTTCCTTTCTCAAACCCAACCCCAGGGGTCTTGCTCTCCCAGCGAGCTCAGAGTTCCACCTGTGTGGTTTTCCTGGCTGGAATGTGGCTTTAATCAGGCTGCAATTTCTTTGGAGCAGTGACAATCTGCTGCTTGCGTTGGTGTGATGCCTTAGGTGCGTGGAAGCCAGGAACATTCCCCCTAAAAAACCCATAATCTGTTCCTGCACCCTTCTCCTGGAGAGGGTGCCTCCTGTTCTGAATTTCCATTGTAGGATCCTTTTGGCAAGGGAGCCCCTGTCTTCCCTGGTTTTACTGCTCTGTTCTGCTGAGACTCCATTATCCCCTCCAGGGATGCTGCAGGGAATGCCCTGATCTTACTCTAGGTCTTTCTTGCTTGAATTCAAAGGGTTTGCCATGAAAAGAGAAATAGAAAATGTCCCTAAATCAGGCTTTAGTGATTTCACTGTTGTAACTGTAAATTGTTGCAAATAGATGTAAATTCAGACATATCTGAAACCAGCATAGCTGCAAACATTTTCTTCCTTCTTGAGGAAGAAATTTTGGGATTCCAAAAAAATCTGGCAATGAGATCATCTCAAATTCCTGCAGGAAACCTCAGCTCAAGCTCTGTCCTGTGCCTGTGGTCTCATTTTTGGTGGGTGCTCCATATTTGACACAGCTGGGATCAGAGGAATGGATTGCTGTGGCTGTGCCCATTGCCCTCAGCCCCTTTCAATGGGGAGAAGGTGCAGCCAGAAAGAAGAGAGATGTGAGAGCAGCTTGTGGCTTTCCTTAGATCAGAATGAAAGTCAGAGAGAAACTGGATTTGCGTGCGGCTGTGGGAACCACGGGAGCCTCACTTCACAGCAGAAAACTGGGACTGCAATTACAAATAAATCCCCTCACCCTTGGGTGCTCCAGGCTCCCTGCCAAGCTTTATGCAATGTCCACCTGCTTGCAGCAAAAAGGGACAAAGGGAATCTGCCCCACGCTGGGGTGTTGGGTGTCAATGCCTGGGCACGGTTCCTGTGGATGTTATCAATGCAAATGAGCAGCAGCCCTGCTTTGTCCTTGGAGAACTGAACCCCCAGAGCCCAAACCGGTGCCTGGAGCACTGGAATCAGCCAGTGATCCAGAGGAGTTGTGTTGAGAGGGAGAACGTGATGTTCTTCATGCTCTCAGCAAGCTTTTATTTTATTTTGTTTATTTTTGTGGGAAGAAAATGCCTTCAGTGTGGGGGCTGAGTTCACTGACATGGAATCACCTAATGGTGCTTATAGAGAAGTGACACCTCTGCTGTGAGGAGACACTGCCTGCTCTCACTGCAGCTGTGCAAGGTGGAAGCAAAGCTCTGTGGACCTGAGGATGTGCCAGGTCCTGTTCCTTTGGGATGTGCCAGGTCCTGCTCCTTTGGGATGTGCCAGGTCCTGTTCTGCCCAGCCAGAGCAATTGGCCCAGGGGGTGGAAGAGCTCTGTGGCCCAGGCCTTGCTCTGCTGTCACACCTAAAACTGCTAAAACACAGCAAAGCTGCCCCAGCTGCACCCCAGGGCTCTGCCAAGGGAGCAAATTCAGATTCAGGATTTGAGTGACAGTCAGAGTGATTAATTCAGCTGCAAGGCCAGGCTGCCTCTCCCCAGCAGAGTATCGGTACCCGAATCCCTCCGGAGGCTGATTTAAAACCCTTCCTCATTAAGAAAAGCACTTGGGAAGGGTGCTTGAAGATGACAGAAGCTGAGCTGGAGAGGAACACATTTAGCTCCTTGAGTACAGAGCCTGTGTGCTGTGAACTCCTGCTCGTGGCTGTTTTACAATGTAAAGCAAACCCACTGTGAATTGTTCCACAGGAATAATTTTATCGGTGAAGACCCGCTCGGAGCAACAAGTGTCCAAGTTAAAGCAGGCAAACCTGAAACTTGCCACAAGGGTGGAACAGCTGGAACACAGCTGTCTGGAGAAGGTAAAAAACCCCCACTTTTAATTTGGGTTTACCTGCTAATGGGGATCCTTGTGCAAGGCTGGCACTGTTGGCTTGGTTTCCTCATCGGAAAGTGTGGGGTGAGCTGGGCCGAGGCACACAGCCCTGCCTGCACCTCCCTGGGCTGCTCCTCCTCAGGGGAATGATGTCCCTACCTCTGTCCTACTTCTTTTGGCCAGGCTGTGCTGTTTTCCTGCAGCAGGAGATGCATTATAGCCCTGGGAAGATCTGTGGGAACCTGGGCAGCTGCTTGCAGGCTGTTCATGATTTGAATTTTGTCTCCTACAGGAGCAAGAAATCGAGAGGCTGAATAATATATTGAAACAGCATGGACTCCTCAGCCAGTAAAAATAGGAGGCCAGTTTTCCATGGTGGGAAATCTGCCTGAAGATTGCAGTGTTGGAATCTGCCAGCTTGACCTGAAAGGTTTTTCTGTCTCTTTGCTTCCTCTTGTATTGTGTTTTCTATAAACATTTTCTATTTGACCCCACTTTGATCAGACCTTGAGATGGCAAAAATAGTTCTACTGGAAAATTAATCACACACAGTCCCTGTAAACAGTAATTTTTTTTCCTTTCTTGTACAGTTGTACAGTCAAAATGGCAAAATAATTTAATAAAGACATATCTTGACAAGCTATACATCCTGAAAAGTACCACTTATTGAAAATATTTTTTTCTCTGATAGCATTCTTTTTTTGCAACAAACTTGCAGTATAAATGATAAGAACCCAGGCTGAAAAGGTAATTTCTTCTCCACCAGCTGCCTGTTCATCATCAATACATCTCTTTGCCAACCATTCTTTTCATACTGTTGGTAGTTTCCTCATTTCTGTTGCTGCTTGTGCCACTTTGTTATTTATATAACATTCATTTCAGAAACACCAACACACCACTCCTTTCCCTGTGACAAAGAAATCAGCCCCAAAATAGAGGCAAACATGTGCCATCTTACGTCAAACAATGGCTTGTTCCAGCAGCAGATCCCAGTTCTGATACTGCATTCCCTCATCTCTTCTTCCCTTTTCACTGTTCCTCACAGCCCATGGGGATGCAAAGTTCTTTGTTTCCACAGCTCATAAATCCATGTATTAAAAGAACTGGAATATGTAAGAACAGATGTAGGTGAGTGCACTGCTGGGAACAGTCAGACTCCAGAAAAGCCATGAAAAAGCAAATTTTAAAGGGCCAGGCTGGTGTTTGAATTTTTTCAGGTACTAAAGTGTCCCTGTGGAGAGGCTGTTTGAGAGCTGAAGAGTGAGACTTAAGAAGTGGGAATTCTGAGAGATGGTGACTGCAGCAGGTGTCTCCAATGGATTTCAGCCCCACTCAGCTGGAGGGGTCACTGCAAGCACAACTCAACTGTTCAGATTTTTTTAAAAGGTAATTAATTAGTGGTGTGGCAAAAAATAGCCAGAAATATGTGGCTTATTCATCTTTGCAAGGAGATAAAGCAGAGGCCTTATCTAATAGCACATGATGAGTTTAATTAGCAATTTAGCTTTGCTGTTATGGGATAATGAACCTGCTTTCCCTGTGTGTCCCTGTGCTCTTCCCTTCCCCTCCTGCCTCTGCTGGGCCGGCTGAGGCTGGATCCCACGTGCTGGAGGGGTGGTGGCTGTGACTGGGCCAGAGCCAGAGCCACCAGCAAGTTCAAACTGCAACCCTTGTCCTCTCTGCAGAGTTAAAATTGGGTACTTTCCACTTCATGGGGGCTTCTTCACCCTAAACCTTCTGGGAACCCTCACGAGGTCTCACCCTTCCTCTCTCGGCCAATTTTAGCCCAGTATCTACAACTCAGAAAAATGTGATGGCCCATCACAGTCACAGGATAAACAATAGACTAAAAATAAGATAAAGCAGAATTAGGCTTTTTTTAATGCATACTTACCTTAGACAAAGGGATAGAAAAAGTCAAAGGGTAACTTGATGTCAATGGTGGGCCAGGCTTTGTAGCTTGGCTCTGCAGGTGAAGAAATGTCAGTGAAAACCACAGAACTTGTTATAGGAATAATCCTTTCCCTTCCTGAGGGAAGCTGCAATGAAAGTACAAACAGGACCTAGCTTCAGTTTTTTGTTTGTACAATTGTTTTATTTGGTCTGAGTTATATTTGTTAAGAAGGGTGGTTTTTTAATTTTATTTTTCATATAGTTCCATGTTACTTTCCATAAATGATGTATAGATTTTTTTATTAAAGTGTGTTTTGGCAAGGAGCCCACAGTTGTGTTTGAGCTGGAAGAGAACTGCTGGGTGTAAATACATTCTAATGTGAAGTGCTGCCTTTCGATAAAGAGATTATCTGGGTCACTGTCACACAGCTGATACCCAAGGAAAACAAGCCACTTGTTTTATCTTAAATCCTGTAATTTAATTACGTACCTGCTTCAGTGTGGTGGTAGTGATTGTAGCTGTAACATTCACTATCCTGGCTTGTGGATTGACCAGGGATCCATATTTAGTCCACTTCACTTCTATTCCCAGTGACACTGGTATTTGGCATGAGCTCTGCAAAGTGTGAGAAATCATCTCATTGTCTGCCTTATGCAGAAACCATCACAGCAATTAATTATTCATGTTATTAAAAGGGTAGAATGTCCCCAGAAAGCTTATTGAGGAGGCTACCAGAGGAGCTGCACCCTGCACTGTTGCTGGGCAGGACAAAATCCTGAACTCTGTCAGGACAGTATTTTGAAGGCCACAATCTTAAATATTTTCATGCATTTCTTCTTGAACTGTCACACTTCTGGTTACAGAAACCATTCTCTCTTCAGTAGCAGAAGCATGCAAGAAATCATCCACAATCTTATATGGTGCTTCTCTCTCTCTTGCCCTGGCTTGGAGTAAGAGGGGAAACACTGATTTTGTTCCTTCACTCTGTCACCTCTGGTGACATCCTTAGAAGAGCAACATTCTAACCTGTGTTTGAACAGCTCATTTTGTACTCAACATGTTGCTCTGATCCATAGCTGAGGAGCCTGAATACCAGCTTGATTAAATATAACTTCTACAGCAAGAGTGAAACCCTCCTCTGTGAATATTCCATGAGTTTCTTCCAGCTTATTTCTGCATTCCCAGCCCCATTTCTCCTCCAGTAGGTTCCTGCATTTTTAGGGTGTGAAGCTGAGCTGATGCTGCAGCACAGGCACAGATCTCGTGAGGGTGGAGGGGTGGAAGGGGTTTAACTTTCACCTGTTCTGAGATGTGGAGCTGAGTTATTGGCACCCAGTCGAGCACATCCTGGGCTTGAGAATTCCCAAATGAGGCCACGTACTCAGGAAAGCTTTGGCCCTTCAGCACATCAAGGAGGGTCTGAGCCAAAGGCTGGCATTTCATAGCTGCTGTAATTCTTTCAGAAAACAAATTTAAAAATAATAAAAAAAAAGAGTTAGAGCAAAATCCATTGGTTTGGCACAGTCATAATTTCTCCTTGCTCTCTGCTCTGTTCAAGCCTTCAGGCTACAGTTGCTAATGTACACAATCTTTCCAAGAGAAAGACCATTGTTAATTAAATGACATTTTTTATAATTAAATACTCCATTCTCAATACTCCTCCAGCTGTATAAATGGCCCAGGACCTGAACAGAGCCTAAGGGAAAGGGTTGTCAGAGGGTTAAAAGCATTAAATTAGAAAAAAAAAAAAATACTTCTTACCGTAACTTACAGCCTGATATCATGTTATAACCAAATAAAACTGGGGCTCTGGCTCCCTGTGCTGCCAGGCAGTCCTGGGTGGATGTGCTGTGCAGAATGGTGAGCTGGCTGTGTTTGTTACTACTCTGAATAATGCCAGATGTAACACACAGTTAAAGGAAATTGAATGCTTGATGGATATCAGGACAAAAAAAAAAAAGATCCTTAATCATATTCTTAAAATATAACTGCAAATGTTTTAATGGCTCAAGACTCCTCTCACAGTGTGAAAAAGCACCAGGGTGTGCAATGAAGGGCCGAATGTACCTCACTGCACAACTCAGGAGATTGCAGTAAGGACTGAGTCACTCCCTCCTAAAACACAGCCAGAAAAGCACATTTTTATTTTTGGTAGAGAACAGATGTATTTTATAGATGGCCATACTAGAAAAGGTTTGTGAGGATGAACCAGAGCAAGTGCAGCAAACAGAAATGCAGCAGGGAAAGGATATCCTTGAGGCTGGAATCCTGCCCTGACAGGCAGCCCAACAACATAACCAGGGTTGCCACTGAGAGGAACTGGCTGTGTATTTTCCTGCAATGCAAACAGAGTGTTAGTTCTTATCCTGCACTGAAGTGGTTGGAAAACACAGGAATATTTCAGTTATTTTAGGATTATGACCTGCCTTGAATGATAAGGGCAAGGCTGTAAGTATGGCTTTGCTTTCTCTGTTATAGTCACAAGCTGGGACTTATAAATGTCACAGACTTTGGAGGCCTTTATTGCCCAGCTCTGAAATGCTGAGTATCCAGGGCAAGTTCTCTTTTACCTTGCTGCTAATGATTGTTCTGATTCAAGTTGAATAAGTTTTGTAATTAAATGTCTTTCACCAAGTCACCCATGACATCTCCACAGTTACCTGAGTGAAGCTGATTTCAAAGCTCTGCTCTATTGAAAGTGCTTCTTTGCTAATTGCCCCCAAGACAAAAGCAGCAGCTGCTTCTATTATTTCTCCTGTGTCTGTGTGGGTAATGTGATAATTCACCTGAAAATTAAACATTTTAGATATTAATTTGAACAAATACATAAGAGAAACTAGAAAAAAAAATTCAACCATGAAAGTATTTTCTTTCTTTCTTGCTTAAGAAACTCAACTCCAGGGTGGGGATGGTTTTAATCCTTTAGAGGCTGGAGTCTCTTCACAACTGACTTCTTGATAAACCTAACACAACGTTCATCTGCTTTAAAATTAACAGATGAATTGCAGCATCTATTCCTCTCTCTGTCATTAGTGCACCTGAAATCATCTTCTCCCAAGCATAAAGTAAATTCCAAACTCATGTCATTGTCTGTTTTGCCACATACACAGAAGTAACACCAGGATTTCAGCTTGGCCTGTGTTAAATTGCTCAGAGTTATTATTTTGTTGCAAAACACTTCCTTTTATCTAAAATCAGTGCTTCTCCCATGACTTTTACTTTGGAGATATCACAATATACAGAAACTGCAAGGCCTTCCTGACAGCTTTGCAGTTTGGGAATCAGAAGTGATTTGATGCACAGATGCTTTCCATCAGCTCTGAGGAGGAAAGGGCTGCCAGACCTACCCCAAGAACTGCATTGATGCACAGTTCATCCAAAACCATCGGGAGCCTCAGGACGTCACTGCTGCTCAGTAAAGTCCTCATTCCATTCAGAGACTGGACAGCTATGGACTGGACAGTAATATTCACCTGAAAAACAGACTCATGTCAGCTCTGAACACTGGGTAGAATTAATTTTGGCTCTTTCTGTGTTATTATGTGTGTGACATTTCTGGGTTCTGTTCCATAGCGGCAGCACTCAGTAATTCTCTGAACAACTGCTGTGCTACAAGTACTGCTGAAGCTCAACCAAAGGGTCTGGGTTTAAATAAATAAAAAGATTTTCTTGAAAAGAGGGAGTTTTATATGAGAGGAATGTATTAGGCTTGAATGTTTGCAGGCAGAATTTTATCTTGGAGTTGCTAAGTATCATTACTGATAGCAAAGGATGTAATTTTTTAATGTAAAGATTTGATCAATCAGTGAAAAATCCCCACTGACTATAACTTAATAAGATTTTTGCCCACAGCTCTTCCAACTAATTTAGAAAGATACTTACCATCTGACTTGATCTGGGCACCTGAGGGAGAATAAAAAGACAAATTAAAGCAGTAGCAAAGGTTTGACCTATTGCACGTAGCAGTCAAGTAAAGCAGGTAAGGCTTTGTCTATTTAACTCTTTCTCATAACAATAGCTTTTATGTTATGGAGTTAATTGGATATAAACCAGAGTATCCAGGAAATGTGAAAAGAACTGCCACAATCCAATCCCCTCCTTCTTCTGACTCTTGGAATTATTCAGAGACCACCAGTTTAGGAAACCTGCCACAGGCTGTGCTTCCCAAAGAAGTGAAGAGCTTTTGTTGTCCTGTTCTGATGGCAAGAATTCCAGAGTTTCGTGGTTTCCAAACCAATAAAAGAAAAGTAAGTATCTCTCTTGTTATATAGCACATGGATATTTCCACCCCACTGGAAAATTTCCACCAAAAATATTTGATGGAAAGGCAGAAATGTCAGACTAAGGGCATCAATCAGGCCTGTAAAACACTCCCATGGAGCACAATATTGTCAAAGGTTTTACTTTTCTGACTTTCCAATGAATGTTTGAGTCACGTCTTTGGGAAGGGACCAAGGATTGGACTCTGATCGTGAAGCAATTCTGCAGAATTATGATGGGATACTGAGGGCATTGACTCATCTCCTGTCCCAGCAGGGAACACATTCCTGGCAGCTGGAGATCTGAAGGTGATGCAGGTACAGTTTGTCACATATTTATCATCCCAAGGTACAGCTCAGCCATCAGAATGAGCTGGATGAATAAAAGTCCTGTAAAGATTGGACTCATCCTTCAGGGAATGATGCTGTTTCTGACTGATAGAAGGAGTGAGCACCACTCCTAAAGCTCTGTTTATCCAGGACTGGGTGATGGATGATGTCTACAGCCACCCTGCTGCCTCAGCTCCCCCCAGCCTGGCAGGGAGGCAGGAACAGCTCGCTGCTTTGGCAGCTGCACACTCCCCACTAACCATGGGGTGTGTGAAGCAGCACTGGGAGCATCCCCTTGGGAGACTCCAGCAATCCCCAACAATCCCTGGATCTGCTGGCCAGGGCAGAGAGCAGAGATCATCTGCAGCAATTCCCAAAACGTTGTTCTCACTCCAGCTGCCCATCCTGGCAGGGAGGGAGAGGTCCTGGGGATGTAGGACCCGCTGTCCCAGTGCTCCCAGTAAGGCTCCCCCAGTTACTGGTTTGCCGTTTCTTTTGCCGGGAGCTCCACCTGCTGGCACTGGGACGGCTCCTGCTCTGCCCTGTGACCACCCCGTCCCCGGTGCCATCACTTTTCTGTTGTCACATCCCACCTCCAGCAGCTTCTCAGCCTTCTCCAGGTGCATCCGATCCTTGCTGCCATCCAGCGTGCTCTGGGCAGAGCTCTGATCTCCCCTGAGCTCAGCCATTGCCTTGGCAAGCAGCACAGGGATAAGGGGTTATGGACTTTTCCAGTCAGGACAGGGAATTCATCTTTAAAGTCAAACCCACTCAGCTGCAGGAGCCTGGCCTGAGCCACTCTTGTTCTTTTGTGGTCCTGCAGCCAACAAGAACGAATTTTGGGAGGACATGGACACACTGAAAGCCCTTCTGAGGCAGTGTTTTCTCCACTTCTGCCACAGCAGGAGGATCAAAAGCCAACATTTGGGAAGAATCCTTGGCTGATTTCAATGAGATCCTGAAGGAGCAGGAGAATGATCCCACCTATGAGGGTGTGAACTGTTTTCCTTGTCTTTGGGAGCTTTGGAATCTGTGAGCAGCCTGGAAGGGGCCTTTAAGCAGTTACTCACTGCTAATTAAATTAATTTAAATAATTACATAAATTAAAATAATTTTAATGATGGAGAGGTTGCTGTTTCTTTACAACCTTCAGCTTCTGGAAGGAGCCATCAGGTTAAGGTATGATGTATTTCAGTTTCATTTCTTCATGAGTCATTTCTTTGTCTTCATGAATATCCTTACAGGAGATTTATTTACACAGAAGACATCATCCCCCAGGTTAGAAAGGGATGAAAAAGCAGGCAAAGCTTTGAAAAATAACCCCAGACTGGATTTTAGCAGGCAGGATCCAAAGAAACTTGCTCTCAGTCATGTTCTTTGGGAGCATAAAGAAGGCTGTGCCAGCCCCCACTGTTAAAAACTGAGGCTTGGTGGAAAGGGGCAGATGCAAAGGATTAAACCTGACAGGTTCTTGCTTCAGTACAAAGTTCCACCAACTCTTTAAAACTCAGATTTCTTAGAATTACGTGTTCTGGTAAATGGGCTTCTTGGAAAAGCCTGAACATACACAGAAATGTGAAAAAACTGCACTAGCTGAGTGACATGACCTTGGCTCTCCAAAACTATTATTTTTTACTTTATCTTTGACTATATTATTTATATTTGGCTAAGCAGTGAACAGCAAATGCTTCTGCTACCAAATCTTGAAGTAAAAACATTCCCAGAGGCTTTCTGCTGTATAGGGAGATGTTTTTTTCCCAACCCACAATTTAAAAATCCAAATAAAACACCATATCCCTCAGTAAACAGAAGTTACTTCATTCTGCAGCTGCAAAAAGATATAAAATATGAATATTTCAGCTATATGACTGTTTCAAATCATACTTACTGCCAAAATGCTGGAGTTGATATAAAACAACATGCTAAGTGCTTGAATGCTGTCACATTTTTCCACACTTACTGATCTAATGCATTTTGTGGCCTGGTTTACTAAAAACCCTGGAAAACAAAAGTCACCAAGTATTACTGGAGGAAATGAAAGAGCAATTAGGAAAAGCATAAATGAAAAACAGTACAGGAACCTTAGGTGCAAGCAAAATTGAAAGTAAATGTCATCTCTATTGCAGATAAGGTTTAATGTGAGCTTTGAAGAATGAAACTTTTCATATTCTCAAACAAATGCTATGAGAAAAAATATTATTCTTAACAAGTAGGAAAAGCTTCATGAAAAATTACTTAATTTTTGAATCTCTTAATAAGATTCTTTTTCTTTCACAAGAGACTTCAGTCCTGTAATCACCACTATGACTGTTAGACCACATTTAATGATGACAGTGAGAGCTGGGAAATGCAGGTGTGGGTTTGGTTGTGGCTTTTTTTGTGCCTCCACCTCTGCAGATTTTCAGGAAATTGTGTGAAAGGTTAAAATGCAGAGCTCAGCCTGCAAACCTGACCTGTGAGAGGAGCCCCTGGGCAAAGGGAAGCAGCCAAAGCTGCCCAGGCAGGGCTGGCTTGGTGCAAACCCCTCCTCCCTCAGGGTGTCACCCTTGTCCTGTTTGATTAAACCAATTATGCCACACAGGACGTTTGATTTGTTGGATAAACAACCCCTTAAAAAGATTCTCAGGGATTTACTCAGATATCTCACTTTGAATGTTTAATAGAGATGCAACACCATTTCCATTCTATGTCTTAAAAAACCAAACAAAACACAGAAACAGAAGTGATTTGAAAATCATCTGCTGATGAACCTTTAGGTGAATTCTCCATGGGGAGTGTGCCAGCTTCCTGACTGACTAATCTCAAGCCAGAGCAGAATACTAGAAAGCAAAAAAATTGGGATTCAAGTGCATTTTCCAACCTGCAGGATTTGCATCAGAGCACCAAGAAGAGACAACAGGACTTGGCAGCCTTAGAAATGCATCCTCTGTCTGCACAGGAACCCCATACTGCCAAATAAAAACCACAGTCAGGTACACAGGTCTCATTCAGCCCAAGGAAAGGTTCAGAGCATTTTTATTAACAACAAATATGAATAAAAGAAGTTAAAAGCCTATTTCCACAAGATCCCCCAATACTGCTTTGTGCAGTAATTATTCAGCCACTACTACAGTTATATGTTGAAAATAGAAAAAAAACCCAAACAAACAAACTTCTTTTTCAAAGATCTTAAAAATCTAATTCACTTTTTAAGTAACTAAACATGAAAAATTACATTTCTTCTTTTTACATTTCTATATTTAAAGACCAATACACATTTTGCTTCTTCCAGCAGAACTGCATTATTTAAAAGCAGATGCAAACAATACTGATTTTTTCTTTTTGGAATAATCTAATAGTAATTGCATCAAATATAATTTACCTCCAATTGAATCAGAGATAATTTACCTCATATCTGGAAGTTTCATTTCCATCAGGGGGATTTTGAGCATCTGTATCCAAACTCCAGCTGTCAGGCTCAGCACTGAAAGTAGCACCTCCAAATTTGTCAAGCAACTGATCAAAATTTTCTGCAGTTGGGATTTCAGGGGATTTGAGGTACAGGGCTTGTTTATCTGTCAAAATAGTTAAAGAAGGGGATAATTTAGGGGGGGAAAAGATACAGAAACAATATTTAGTAACAATGAGATCTTTAAACATTATTTATTTAGGATGCTAAATTATTTACAAAAAAGCCACCACAAACTATTATGTTTTTTCCAACAGAGAAGACCAAGAGTACCAGATGCTTAATTCCATTTTTTCACAAGTGAAAGGATCACAACATTAGGACTGTGAGCAGACAGAATTACCAGTTTCCTCAGAGGTTTAATAAAATAAAAATAGTTTTAAATTTAGTGTTTTTCTGGTACCTAAAGAGCTTACAAAAAATAACACCACAATGCTTAATACTGCCTACAACTCTACTTACAGTTTGTAGCATGAATGCAGAAAATACTGGGATTGACTTGGTCAATCAATTTAAATATCCTTTCTGGTGGATTTGCTTCAACATCCAGAGAGTACACAGCAGCTTTCTGAGTACACAGCTGGCTGTCACCTCTGCAGAGAAACAAAATAAATGAATGATCCACCAGAAGTTAGTGTTGACCAGATTTTAAAGGTCTTTTCATCTACTGAGGCAGCACCAGAAAAATAAAAAAGCATGAAATTACTGAATTTAACACAATTTGTAGAACAATCATGCTCCTTTAGAAGGTTCCTATTGTTTTATACCCTGTGCTTAATAATAAATAATAGAGAATTCTCCCATATATTTTATTCAGCAGAGCAAACTGTGAGCAGCAACATGAAAGAAGATAAGAAACAGACTGGGGGAGGGTAAAACCAGTGTCAATATGAGGGAGAAAATGCCAGATTGGGTGGGAACCAGATAGTAGAGACCCCAAAAATGCAGGGCCACACACAGCTCAGCAGCACTTTCGTTTCTACAACCCAAGTGGGATGTCAGGTCAGTTTTGTGGATATTGGAATAATATTCATTTTGAGCAGGGAATGGGAAAATTTCCTACTTGAGATGCATGTGAAAGAAACGGCAGAGTGAGGAACAGGAGGTGAAATAACCCAGCCTGTCTTGGAGAAGTGTTTAAGGCTGTGCCAGGGGCTCATCAACAGCCCAGAGCTGCAGGAGAATGTGCCAGTTCAGAGCCTGGGAGCACTGGTGTGTCCCACATGCTACAAACACAAGCTGATGATGCCTGTGAAAATGCTGTTTAGCAGGACAGAGCAGCTAAGGACAGGGCCTGGAGAAGTGAAATGACTTTTAGAAATTTTGAAGCCCGGAGTTAAGCTCTTCCATGAGGTGAGTCATTTGTTAATAGGAACCCATCATAAATCAAACCCTGCTGCTGTTTCAGAGCCCTCACGGCTTCTGCCTTGGGATCAGCCAAAATAACACAAATATGCAAATGTAGGTGACTCTGATGTAAAAAATGAGACCCACAACACCTGCAGACACTGAGAATCCCCTGGCTTTTCATGCAAAACAAACATTTTATACAAAAGAATTTGGGCAAAGAAACACAACTTCATTTGAGGCAATTCTAGCTGACAAAGGCAGCACAGTCACCCGAGGCAATTAAAGTGTCACTCAGGAGGGCGTTGATTAGACCTTTCTGATCTATATAAATATCCATAAATGGGGAGCAGGAGTCTTTGTGTGCCAGAACAATAAGAAACCACAGCCTGGCATGACTGCTAATTCAAATTTCAAAGCACCAAGAATAAACCCCAGTGCTCAGATTGGCATAATTTATACAGAAGGTGGGTTGAAAAGCTGCACTTATTGTTCTGAGAAGTCACCAAGAGATTTTTTTTTTTTTTTGCACATTATGATTTTGAAGTGAGCTTTCTTAACTCCTCTTTGAGAAGATGGAATTGGGTGAAGGTGTTTTCAGATCAACTGAATAGCAAAGAAACAACTCTTGGCTTTACTTTATTGTACAATGTTACATTTTAGTGTTTGTGAAGTGGCAGTGGGAGAGCAGATGGGGATGGTGACCTGTAAAACTAGGGTCAGAAAAATGCTCACACTATTTCAACAAGCTCTGAATTGATTAAGGGTGTAGCTGACATCATAAATGTAATCAAAGAGGTTACTGATAAATTTACAGATTAAAAACTGGTGATCTACAGAAGTGGCCAGATTGGTGCTTTGGTATCAGTTTTCTTAACTTCAGGCATTGCATTGATGAAAGCCTAAAGATGCATCATTCTTACCCCAAAAAAGCATCAGCACCTAAATGCCCACAGAGAGGAACAAATGAAACAGGAGGAAAGCAAGGAGCAGGAGGAAAGAGGGAATGAGAACTGAGTGGGAGGTGGATTTGCTGCTCTGCCTGGCTGGGGCCAGAGTGCAGCAGGGACTGGTGAAAGGTGGGTCAGGGTGGCAGCAGGGAGGGGCAGGAATCGGTCAGAGGGAGAAGACAGAGCCCTGACAAAGGCCGGCAGCAAGTGAAGAAGGATTTTTTACTTTCTGGTGATTTCTGCACTCACCTGACCACCGGGACAGAGCAGGTGGTGAAGAGGCTGAAGTCCTCGGCGCTGCAGTCGGGGTCACAGCAGCAGTTGACATCGCACTGTGCCACCAGCAGGTCGCAGACACACAGCCTGGCAACTGCACCGGAGAGGGAAATGAGAACTGCGCCGGGACTTGACACTTCACAGCACGTCCCAAACACTTCCACTTTTCACCTCGCCCTGGTTTTGACAAGGGTCAAAAGACTTCTCCAAATTCAGGGGTTTTTTGAAGTCATTTTTTTAAAGCCATCTTTTTCTGCTGCTGAGCAAATCTATTTGGAACACGTGGACAAAACCGAGACAGACTAAAATCTGTACCCTGAGAAACAAAGCCCCAATTCTATAGGGATTTTGGAGGTGTGAAAATCTACTCAGCCCTGAGGAGGAAAAAAATAAGAGATACCAACAAGGTGTGTTTATCTGCTTGTTCCAGCTCGTTGGGAAGAAAAGTAAAACATTTTGAAAGAGCAGAGAGATGTTTAAAAGTATGGCTGCTGTCTCAGGGTCCAGGAACACTGATGTGCCAACATAACCACAGCTGACTTCTTTGAAACTGTTTTTTTCTCTGTTTTTAGATACTGTGAAATATTGTAATCACAGATAGAGTAATTGCTAATAATTCTGTAAACTGGCCCAATAAAATACACTTGGAAATTTCTTCAAACTCTCTGAGGTCTTCAAGTTTATAAATTTAAAGAACAGATGTTACTCTAGTGAACTGTTTTTGAGAGTTGCTCTTCTGTTTTTAATGTAGACTAAAGAATAGCAGAATAGAGAATGAGGAAAATTAAGGCCAATGTTTTATAGGAAAGACATTCAAAGAATATTTTCATAATTCTTTTATTTCACTTTGACTGGTGCCTGTTTCCCTGTGCTGCCCTGGATGTTCTCTGACCGCCTGAACAGTATCCAGGTATTTCCTGGAATCTCTGCAGTTCTGATCGTTCTGTTGGCTGAGTTTAGCCCTGGATCCTTAGCTCACCCTGTAAACAAGAAAAGTTTACACATGGATGATTAGATTGCAGCGTTATGTCTGTGAGATTAGGGATTAAAATCTCTTTTCCCTGAGGAGGCAGCACTGGGGTGGGTTTTGTTCGGGTTGTAACTCATGGAAAACTCAGCTGAGGGCAACACCGCCGGGATACAAAAGTGTAGCCAATTACACAGTGGGAAACACCTTCTGAGAACACAGTAACCAAACTTTGGGAGCTCTATTTTTATAACAACGTATCCACAAGGCTGGAGGCGAGCCTTGAGGCAAAGCGCGCAGCCAGCTCGGGGTGTGCGTGGAGCTCTGCAAGGACATCCAGGGCCAGCCTGGGCTCCTGCGCCGGGTCGGAGGCGCCCGCTGTGCTCAGAGCAGCGCCGGCTGGGCAGGAGAGCCTGCCCTCCACCCCCACCGAGCCTCAGGGCTGTGGGACGCCCTGCTATGTGATGCCCACGCCACGATCAGCGTGCCCAGGGCCTGGCGGCTGCTCAGGGGCTCGCTGAGCCTGTCTGAGTTGGCTCCGAGCCTCGGCCGCAGCTGCCCGGGGGTGCCCGAGCAGCGCTGCAGCGAGCCCCAGAGACCCCCGGGAGAAGCCGGGTGGTTGTGCCAATCCCGGGCGACCGAAACGGGAAGGGGAGGCCAAAGGCCGAATGCCCGAGGGAGGCCGCGAGCGGGGCTTCCCTCAGCCGGGGAGCGCCGCCGGTGCCCTGCAGCGCCCGGAGGGCACCCACCGTCCGTGACCGGGGCCGGCGCGCTGCGGACCCGCGCCTGTGAGGCATCAAGGATGTCTGCGGGCTCCGTGGCCGGTTCTTCTGCCCGGAGCGCCGGCGGCGGAAGGAGGAGGAGGAGGACAAAGAAAGCGCCGGGCCCCGGCGCCGCCGCCATGGCGGCCGCCCTTAGCAACGGCGCGTTGCTAAGCGTGGTGCGCGGGGCATCACGGGAAGGGCGAGTCCCGCTCTCGCGAGATTTGGCGGGCGGAGGGGAAGGGCCGCGCCCCGCGAACATGGCGGGCGTGAGGACGGGACGGGGGTTGGGGATTTGCGGCTCGTTCAGCCGCCCTCGGGCTCCCTCATCGCCCTCCAGCGCGGGGAGCCTCGGGGAGAGGCCACGCGCAGGGCTCTGGCTGGATATGGGGGTCGTGGTGGTGCCAGGCGGCCGCCTGTGCCAGCCAGAGCCCTCAGGAACAGCCCAGCCCGGCGGGGATGAGGGCTCGGTGCCCCCTCAGAGCCACGGGAAGGGTTTCAGGTGTAGTGATCCAAGTGTAATCCACGTAGGTGGTTTGGGAAAAAGCTCTTTTTTCACACATTAAAAAAAAAAAGCAAAACTAAATTGGGGAATGGCCCCTTGCGAGGTATAAAATACTATATTTCATGTACTTTGTCAGCTTTTTTTTTTTTTTTTTTTTTACTAATCTGTCCTTAAAGTAATTTTTAAAGTGTTAAAGATTCTTCTTTTGAACATGCTGTGGGTCCTCAGTGCTCAGTGAGCATATTCAGTAATCTTACTAGTCATCATCTCATGTGCCCAGTTATCTTTGAGGTCTTTTTCAACCTAAATTATTTTATTTTTACTAACTTGGAAAAAAACTGGGCTAGAGAGTGACTAAATGATCATCATTCCTTGGGGTTCCTCAGGTCTTTTCCAACCTTAAAAATCCCATAATTCTTGAATCTGTTTTTATTTCCCTGACCAGATTAATTACTGTTGCCTTGAAGGGAAGGCAACAAAAGCTCTAAAAAGCTCTAAAATTCCAGCTGCATCCGTTGAAAATGGAAATAATTCCACAGTGCCCCTCCTTTGCCGTGCCCACATCACAGCAGTGAGGAGTCACATGAGACAGAGGCCACTGAGGCTGTTTGATGTTATCAAGGAGCTGGTACAGGATGGGTTTGAAACCTTTGAAACATCATGTGGCAAAATCCTGGAGTCATCCTTGCCCATGGAAAGGCCTCGCTCCTCCAAGGACACGGTGACACAAAGGTGAGAACCCAGTGTGCTCCACTCTACCTCAGACCTCACAGCCCAAAATAACCTCACCAAAAACAACCTCCCACCTGCCTTCCTTGTGAAATGTAACCCAAAAGCTCTGTGTTCACTTTCTTCCATGGGGATGAAGAGCTGGTGTTTTCAGTCTCTGTTTCTTTGCTGTTCCTGAGGTGGCCAAAATGCTGCTGCTGGTGTTGGGTTTGTTGTTTTTTTTCAAAACACGTTTCTATTTTGAAAAGGACCTGTAAAAATGGCACTGTAGGGCTTTATTTTTTTGCTTCTCACTGAGACTGTACCAGGACTGGCTGCAGAGAATATGTGCCTGTGTTTGAACACAGGAAATCTTTACAACTCCATCTCTTTCACTGTCCCACAGCAAAGGAACAAAAAGAGAGGCAATCCTACAGGAAGGACAGCTGGAGCACGGGGCTGAGGTACAACCTCCCTCTGGGTGAAGCTGATTTAGGGGCTTACAGCCCCTTCAGCTTCCTTGACTAAGCTCCCACATAGTCAATTGACAAGGATGGAGATGTTTCTCCCTCCTATAAGTCCTGAAAAGTTGGAAACCTGGAATTTATTTTGCAGGCTTGGAGAGAGAGTGGTGCTTGGTTTATTTATCATCACTGGTTGGGATCTGTGTTCTTGTTCCACTGCAGTGTCATGAGATAATTCATACTAAAACACCCCTACTTGTTAGTTTACATGTTTCTGATGCCTTTAAAATCAATAAAAAAGCTCTGATGACATTGCACAGGGAAAAACAGAATTTAATATATTCTTCTTGCATCCAGAATTGCTTGGCAAAGCTGATGGTGCACAGGGGACCAGGCTCCAAGAAGAAAACGAAGCCTTGCTGAAATCTGAAAGCACAGATTGCACCCTGGATGAATGTGGGCAGGAGCTGGATGAATAAAGAGGTATTAATTCTTACTGCATCTACCATTGAAATGGAATAGAAGTGGGCAACTGTTCAAAAGCAAAGTAGGATGGGATTAATCTGGTTTTCTCGTGACCTTTTTTTCAGGCTTCACTCACAACAACAATTCACCTAAACCCATTTCCAATACTTGCTGTAATAGAAAAAAAACCCAACAAACAAACCACCAAAAAACCTTTGTCATGCAGAGAAAGGCAAGACAAAAGCCATGTCTAAGAAAAACCATTTTGAAAAACCCCCCACCACAAAACCCACCCTGGTATTTGACTTCTGAAACAGGTTCTAAAGAGCAACTCCAAGTGTGTAGGATAAGATCAGGACAGCAATGCATAATGCTTGTTCTCCATCAAAGAGATTTTAGTTTATCCTGTCAACATGAGTTGATTAATAATTAAAAAGGGCACCATGATCCTTATGTGGGAGGTCTAATAAAATGAAAATTCAAGCAATTTGAGATGCAGTAGATTCCTGTTTATTAAAAAACATATTCAGGGGTTTACTCTATTTTTAATTACAGGTCAAGCAGCAAGGTTCTGATGTGCATTACAGAAGCTGTGACTGCCCCATCCCTGGAAGTGTCCAAGGCCAGGTTGGAGCAAGCTGGGACAGTGGAAGCTGTCCCTGTCCCTGCCAGGGGGTGGAATGAGATGATCTTTGAGGTCTCTTCCAAACCATTCTGTGACTCCTGTTGGTGATCTTCTGACTCTGCATCTTCTCTTGATTCCTCACCTGGGAAGTCTGATATATTCCTTCTCACATTAGTTTTCTTTTTAATCCAACTGTGCTGTCTTGAACTTCATCTTTTCAGGGCTAACATTGGATTTGCCCTATGACAGATCACTTTAAAAGTCCAAGTGGACAGGCATTTGGAATTAGAGTCCAAACAAAGTCAAACCAGGCTGAAATAAACTGCATTCTGGTCTAGCACAAGATTAGCCTTAAATAAATAGTGAGGAGCTGGGGCAGTCTGTACAGCAGATGGCATTACAGGTAACATTTATCACACTCCAATCTCAGGGCTAAGATACTTGGGAGGGAGGATTGACGTCAGCTACGAGTGAATCAGTTTTAAAACAAGCTGGAAACCTGCTTGTGCCTTCAGCAGTTGATTTCTTTGTGCAGCATTTCTGCTTCACACTCCCAGGTGCATTTATTGGTCTGAGCAAACCTAGCAGGAGGAGTTTATTCTGTTTTTGCAGCTTAAGTGAGCTGATGTAAGTAGATCTTGGACTTTGAGGTGGGAAGATTCCACCCAGCTGCAGTAACCAGGGGGATGCCCTTTGCTCCAGTTTTTGTGCCAAATTTGTGCATTGGGGAATTTTAAACAAATATCACTTGGCAGGATATCGACTCTCAGGGTACAAGAATAACACTGAGTAAGGCAGCAGGGCATGGGCTGGGAGGGATTTACAGGGAGAACTATCCAGACTGACATGAACAGTGGAGAAAACCAGTTCTGAAGTATTTTATTAAAAATAGTTGGGTTTCTGTCTCACAGGAGCCCTGAGATCCTCTGAATGAAAACCAGGAACAGTTTTTCATCTGGGCACAGCATCCTCATGCAGGAGTTACGGAGTTCATCAAAGGTTACTAATTAGCATGTAAATTATGAGGTCGTCTGGCTGTCTGGACAGACTTGGGTGGGTGACCTGGGGTAGAATCATGGGATTATTAAGATTGGAAGAGACTTCTAAGATCAAGCCCAACCTTCAAGCCACATGCCCGTTAACTGTGTCTAGAGGTGCCACATTGGCTCGTTTTTTGAACACTTCAAGGGATTGTGACTCCACCACTTCCCCAGGGATGCTGTTTCAAAGACTTTCAAGGATGGAGGAGTGTGAAGAGCTCACGGTGTGCCTTGGCTTGGGAACGCTTAGGGAAGCACAGAGTCGTGCTCTGCCAAATGAGTTTGTCAGCTCACGATGTTCCTCAGCATTTGAGCCATGGCTGCTGGGCAGAGTGGCACAGGGAGAACCCTCCCAGCCCTGGAAAACTCGGCATTGAGGTATGGAGAACTCTGCTTTAGCTGGGGGATCACAGGCTGGGCAGCACAGCCAGGCAGTGCAGGACAGGTCACCTTGCACCAACCTGAGCTGCCTCAGGGCACTGCAGGACAAGGAGGAGGAAGAACGAGACTCAGGGAAGGGAAAGAATGTTTGTGAGGGGGAAACTGCAAATATGTGCTTCCCTTTGCTGATAAAGGAGGGTGTGAGGCACTGAGATGAGCTACCTTGTTTGTCTGCTTTCACACCCTGCCAGGCCCTGGCAGCAGCACTCCTTTATCTCCAGCACACTGGCACATTCAGCTGTGCAGCCATTCCCTAATCCACCACACTGG
This sequence comes from Cettia cetti, assembly GCA_013401135.1. Taxonomy (NCBI): domain Eukaryota; kingdom Metazoa; phylum Chordata; class Aves; order Passeriformes; family Sylviidae; genus Cettia; species Cettia cetti. Next base: position 51,831 of record VZUI01033217.1, read on the forward strand.
GCCTGGGCTGCTCCTCGTGGTCATTCTCTTTCTCCCTGTTCTAACAGGAGGATTAATTTTTTAATAAGTTTGGATACAATTTCAGCTTTAGCTGGATAATTTTCATGCATTGCTTAAGCCTTTAGCAGAGTAAGGGGGGCAATATAGTCTCTGTCAAGGTACACGGGGAGCAAAATGCCTCCCCTGTGATAATGAGGGTGCTTCAGCAGGGTTCAGGTCAGTGGATTGTGGCACAGAGCTCTTCCTTTCACTGCAGGCAGCTCGGGGGGCAGGTTTCACACCTGTCTCTGCTGTATTTACACCTCTGTTGTTATTTACGTGACTCCGGTTATATAAGTGGCAGCAGCCTCTTGTGCGTGTACCCAGAGGAATTAAACGCATTTGCAGAGCAACCTGCTGGGAACTTCCAAGGGGACAAAGCCAATTTTTGCACACCTACGAGCAGCACGGAAAACCGAGCTGCAGAAAATGAGGTATTGGGTCTTTTTGAATATTGTGGGTCTCTACAGCATTGATGCCTTCAAGTCGTTGCTGTTGAAGTTGTCCAGCTGAGAGCTTTGTGTCACTCTCAACTACAATTAACGTGGTTTTATGGGGCTTGAGTGATGACTGCACAACACCCCCTTCTTGTGAGGCTTTTGTTTGGCATTTTCACGTTCCTTAACCAAAATGGATTAACTGCCAGCGCTTCCATGGATTTGCAGAGAAGCCTCTCACGCAGGGCGCTGAGCTGGCTCTGTCCCCGGCCGCACCGAGCCGGGGAGAACAGGGCGAGTCATCCTTGGAGGGGAAAAAAAAACAACCAAAAACCACCACATTTTTGCGCGGCGTGACTCACATAACCGTCCTCAGCAGGCACGAAGCACCGGCGGCCAGCGAGTCCCTGCGAGTTATTCGGAGCACGCGAGACACGCGGGGCGTGGAGGGCAAGTATGTGGGTTAGGCGCAGCCGCGCTGTGCCCGGTGTGCAGAACGTTAATTGCGCTAATTGCGGCCGAGAGGCGGCGGGGCCCGGCGGGGGCGGGGGCTCCGCTCGGCGCCGCGGGGGCTGCCGGGAGCCGCCCGCTGTTATTGTCCCGCAACATGCAAATGAGGCGGGGCGGGGAGCCAATGGGTGGCGGCCGCGCGCCGCCGCCGCGCAGGCGCGCTGGGAGGAGGGGGGGAAGGAGGCGGGGCCGACCTCGCGCCCCGCCCAGCGCCGGGGCCCTCACCTCACCTCAGCACGCGCGGCGAAGATGGCGGCGGCGGCGGGCGGCGGGGC
>VZUI01033218.1:0-38895 GCA_013401135.1 Cettia cetti
TTTCCCCACTGGATTCCCAGAGGACAAGAGCTACCAGACCTTCTCTTCAGGATTACTACTTCGACAAGACCATCTCATTGGACTGCTACTACCACCCTAACAGGGTGTCAGGTTGTATTCTGACTCTGTCAGTATTTTGTACTATTGAATTTATTTTATTTTACCTTATTCTACTTTGTCTCTTCTTTCTCTTATTAAATTGTACTTCTGACTTGGAGTCTCTCACTGGTTTTGCTTTCAAACCGATACACACGTAAACATTATATAAAAATTATTTTTGTATTTACAAGAGAATATGAATATATATAAATTATGTCTGACTTCAAATATCTGAACAAGATACTCGCACAGCCAGCTTTTTTCAGTTAAGACACACGACTGAAATAGAGCCTTGTCTGCCATGTAGTCAGTGACAGCTAAATGACACTTGAGTGGATTGACTCATCCTCTGGAAACTCCAGTGACTCATGACTCCATAGGTCACTAACTCAAGCACCCACTTTTGTTCAAGTGCACTGAAAGCATAAGGCTCTTTTCCATGTTACACATCAAAGAACACTTGGATTTTGTGGCATTTTTCTACCCTAAACTCTGCAGACTTTTACACAGAAAATTTTGCCAAACTTCTAATCAGTTTCCAGAAAGATTCACCCAAAAATTTGCATTCCGCAAAATATAAATAGCAATATCTCTTTTAATTAGATATGGCTTGATTAGCCAATACCCTTCACAAGGAATGTCTGATTATATTACAGATGGTTAGATTTTGGAAATTTACAGGACTGGTCTTGAGTTGGAAAAAATGCATAGGAATCCTTCAGAATTCACATGATATTTCTAAGGCCATGAAAATTATTTTCAGGTTATATGAGGTGAATATTTTATCAGTTGCCTTATTTGGATCATTGAGTTTTATTTTAATGTCTAAAGGAAATAACTCATTCAGTGTAATAATAAGAATTTATTATAGCTTTGTACTACCAAACTAAGCAGAGCAAGTGATTGATTGTAGGTTTTGTGTGCTTTTTTCTTCTTCTTTTTTTTTCTACAGGGATGGTATATACACAAGGGTTTTCAGTGCTCTGCATTGACTAATGAATGAAGTATCAATTCAAGCATACAGAACAGCTTAATGCATTCAACAGCAGCTCACTCAGAGGCATCAATTTTAGAATTTCTTCTATTCTGAAGAAGATACCAATATATTTGTATATTTGTGTACATGTAACCAAACACTGTGGAGAGTGAGTAGCAGAATGCTGGGCCAGAGAAATGCATTTAGATTCTTCAAAAGTAATGAGGTATATTTAATAATTACTTCTACAGGAGCTAAAAATTAAGAAAATGTAATGCCAGTTTAGCATCTTATTATTAATTCATCATAATATGCATATTTCAGGGCCCAGTCAGTTTGCATCAGCAATGGTGTAGGACAGACATTACCTTACCACATTTCTTTAAAGCTGCAGGAATTCCAGAAATGCAAATATGATCATGTTTTCTTACAGTTGCTAAATTGTCACAGCTGATGTATTCTTTAATGATATGAACACGAGCTACAGCTGCTGGCACTCCCTAGTGGTTTCTTGGCCTTCAAGGGCAGAGTTCAAAGCATCAGAGAGTGAAAGTATGAGCTGGGAACAGTGTTATATTCAGAATGTTGCCCTCTCATGTGGTTTAATCTCAGATTTTTTAATAATTCTCTAGTTTTCCAGCAGTGCCAATGCATGTAGCATCATATAGGTATACAATCATGTAACTTACTTCAGTTTGGGAGCATTCATTAAGAAGAAAACAGCCTGTTGTTAACCTTAGATTAGCAGCACTCATAATAGAAAAGGATTAATGAGAGAAATTAATAAGGTACTAAAAATTATAGTTGCATTTGGCCTCTCAGTTTCACAAGAGTTTCAGTGGGGTTTTAACCCATGGATTATTAATTTTGGTGAACAGCACAAAGAATTCCTACCATTGACAAGAAACTCCCTTACACTCTGACTCTACCCAAAGAAACTGCAGCTGTGAATATTCTGCATCAAGTGATGGGGTTTACATCCTCCCTTTTAAACTGGATCTTGGAAAGATGAAGTAGCAATGGCTTAGCAATGTGAATCAGAACTCTTCCAAAACAGGCTTAAGTCTTGATATCATTAGTGCATATCTGGCAAAATTCAGCTTTAGTAGCGTGGAAGTACTGAAAAAACAAAGATTTCTCTCACAAGAACATGCAATATATTGAATACCATCCCAAGACAATGATTTTATGTATTTGCAGAGTTCTGTCAGGAATGTGTGGCTGGATGAGTTGCAAAAGAGCCTTTTGTCTCAAACATGCACCTTCAGCTGAGCCAACTTAAGCATTGCGACCTTGATCCTCCTTACTCAGTTAGCAACCTTGCCTCACAGATATGCCTTCTCACTACTGATTCTTCACATCGGAAGGCCACAGAGAACACACAATCTCTCCACAAACCTCTTGCTTTCTCTTGTGATATTAGAGCCTTTGTTTCTTCAGTTTACTATATTTTCTCATCAGCACAGCAAAAATCCCACAGAAGGCCATAGCAATAGGCTGATTTGACATAGAGAGTGATCAGTCATCCACGGCTGCAAGGAACAGTGAATCCCAATTTCATTTCAAAATCTAATGAAGCTGGCCTCTCAAATACACTTGATGTATCTAGTAATATTGGGCTTAGATTGAAATATAAGATTTCTTCCTCCAGACCTGTCATGATCATTTGACTCAGGGTTGTTTAGAATAGAGGAAAGGAGGGAAAAATGAAAACATGGTAACACTTTCAATGACACAGAAATCTATTGGAATGAAGAAGGAAATAATCTTAGTCTTTATGTCCACAGCAGATAGGGGTAAGGAATTACTGTTGATTAGATAAAAGACATAAGACACAGGATACAGAAAACAGGACACAGGAAGGGTTTTTTGATTAAAAAAAAATCAGCCCTCAATGACAGGGATAATGAACTACTGTCAGAGACTGCCTGTGGAAGTCCCAAGTCACTGTCTTTGGCAATTACTAAGGTAGGGACAGCCATCATCAGCAATAAAAATAGAAAATTCATCACAGATTATATAGGGGAAATATTATCATACTGGACTAGGTGACCCCATGAAGTTCCTTGTAGTTCTCTGTCCCTAACAGTCTGGCCATTTTTACTCATATAGCACATATTATACCATCAATTTAGCCATATAGGTCTCACAAAAATAATTATGGAAAGACACAACAATAAAAAACTACAGATTTGAAGCAAAGAAAAAAGATTGACTTGGTCTTATACTAGTATTTGAAAGAAAAACTCTATTAAGTATAATCCTATCCCCAAAAAGTATTGGAGCATTTGGGATGATTTATTATTAAAGCCAGCTCTGGGGATGGAATGGCTGTGGTAGGAGCACATGTTTATTTTCCTTTGCAGCATACATTATTTATTTCCATTAAGTTTACTTTACTTTCACAGGACTAAGCACTTCAGCTTTCTGAGATGTATTGTCTTGCTACTACTGGGATATTTTACCCACTGCCTTCATTGACTATTTTACCAAGCATCAGATAGAGCCATTGTACAGTTGCAATCAGTTTTGTAGTCAAGGATCCCAGGACTTTTGTCAAGCCCAAGCATCATTACAGATGCTAAAATACTGCTTCAGCTTGCACAGCATAGAATGAAGGTGGAATAAGAGTGAGTACTATTCACCAAGCTTTGCTGATGTCTTTTTGCATTTTCTCCTTTGACTATCCGTTGGCTTGTTTCTGATATCTGAACAGAGTAAGAAGATGATACGGTGCTACTCTGACAGCCTGTGCTAGCTGGAAATATAAGCATGTTCTCCAGAGGTTATTTCCATTTCATCCTTTACTGTAGGCATAACTACAGCTGGATGTTCCAGGTGATTTGAAAATAATTATTTTAATGAAATGAGTACTGCTGATGCCTTTGCTTGCTGTTCACATTTTATGGGTTGAGAAAGTATTGCATCATTTAGCAAATACAGCAACTAAAGTGAAAAGCAGTTGATTATCATAAGGAAACAAACCGAACATAAGAGCAATAATAATTTAGCCCGTGATTGGAGAAAGAAATAAGTAATTGACAATGACTGAAGTGGAATATTCAATTGTCTGCTAAAGCTAATTTTTGGCATGATTCAGTACATGCCTTTCCTACTTTTATAGCTGCATGGCAGCCTTACAGACAATCTGAGCAGCTATGAGAGGTTTAATTCTAATTTCCTCAAGCACTTATATAATGTTTTCTATATTCAGAAATCTGCAAGATTCTTGGCTGGATAGAATCCTGTCTTTTCAGCACCATCATGGAGAGAGCACAGGGAGCCAAGCAGAACCTGTCTCCAAGCAGATCACAGTCAGACCTTGCCCTTAAAAAAGGTGCAGGTGCAGAAGCTCCTTTCCCCAGCTCTGCTGCTGTGTGCCAGACTCCAGCAACTGCTTCACATCAGATATTCCTCTTTACCAGGAGGCTCAGTTTGGATTCTCAACACTATTCCTGAGTCCATCTAGTGGAGAGTATAAGATAGCATATTTCTACATATGTATATAAGTACACATATGTGGATTTCTAAAATATATTTCCTCTATTATAATCACAAAAATCTTAAACAATATTAAAAATATGACAAGTTGGCATAGATTTGAAAAATTTCCTGCAGATTAAAACCTACCAAAAGTACTCAAGCACTAATCTTGCTGAACACTGTAGTTTCCTGCAAATCTCTCTGACCATTCTGGTTTGTGAACTACAACTCCTTTTTGCTGCTAATACAGTGTGAAGGACATCAAAATTCACCAGCCAGCTGCCAGTTCAGAAAAAGAGGACACAGAGTTTTAGTTTGATAAAAACAGCTTTAAACTTTCCAAAACAAAGAAAAAAATCAAATCCAAAACAAACAAGCAAAAACTGAGAGCCAGTTCACATATTACTTTACATTTGGAAAAAATTTCCTTTTGCCTTTGGCTAGTAAAATTCTACTGTTAACATCCATTAATTTTTCTGTGAATATACTTTTACTCCCTTTACTTTTTTTCAGGCTATTCTTTTCCATTTCTTTTCTTGTCCCATGAGTTCTTATTACTGGAAGTTAAAGTCACTTTATAGTGGCAGAAATATAAATATTAGTCATTCACAATATAGAAAAGTTGGTTAAAAGCTCCATCAGGTGAAAAAGGCACTTTGCATCTCTTTAATACTTTTTTGATCCTTGGCTGAGTGTTCCATAGAAGTGAGTACAGTGTGCTTTGGAGTTTATGAAAGAAATTGCTTTTCTATTTCTGTTCTGGAAAAAGCTGAAGAGGAATGAATATGTTCCTTCTCCTCCCCTGTTCCAGCCCTGTCTCTGAAATGCAAACATTACCCACAGCACCACCTGCAGGACTACTTAGCTGGAGGTTAGAAATTTAATAAACCAGGAGGAAGATTAAGCATCAAATATGGTATGCTGCTGAAGAATGACAGTAATGTTATCTCTGCAGATAGACTAACAGTCAAACTTAAATCATGTGGCAATTAATTTATCAGTTTATGTCCAGACATACAGACACTTTAAATAGCATAGGATGGAAGTAAGAGTTATTACAGATGTTTGGCTACAGGCAAGTTTGGGTAAAAGTGAAAGATCTTTAAATGTATCTTCAGATATTGTTGCTTTTTGTTGTTGTTGTTTGGGGGTTTTTTTTAAGAAATTTAACTTGCACTTAAGTCTTGCATCTGTTAAAAAAACCCAAAAAAACTCAACTTATGAAATATTTGTGAATAAAATGCATTGGTGTTCCTAGAATTTCAAGGGGGGAGAGGCATCAGATGCCTCTAGAAGAGGGAACACAAATTATTTACTATGTTAAAAGCCATTTTTCATGGGTATCTCACCTGGCTTCCAGCAACTCCTGCAGAAGTACATCCTACCAGACACCTCCTCCTTTATTTGAGATCATCATTACTCCTTACTGCAGGTGGCAGCCATTTTAAAATACATTCTCCAGCTAAAAGACACTCTTAACTTTGTAGCTGCATATCAGCAAAAGCAGATTATACCCACAGGTACCACATTACTGTAAAAATTACTTTTCCATTTCTGCTTTCTCATGCTTACGATTCTCACTCAATTAATTTCAAATCCTACCAATACTGCTTCACTTCAAGAAACTGAAGTGCTACCCAAAATAGTTCACTGATCTATTTAATTGTAGTTAATATTGCACTTACCAGTCTTCAGTGGTCTTAAACATAACCCCACTGCTAATTTGCTTACATGCAATATTGCAAATTAGTGTTGATTACAGCTACATGACAATTTCAGTAGCTAGTGAAAGAACCTTCTTCTTAGTGCTGTACTTTTAACAGTTCTTTTTTTGTATTGTAAAAAAGAAAGCAAAATTATGTTGTCTGCCAGAGACTAATCAGACTAAACCACTGTTTATTATTTTTAACCTTGAACTAAAACCATGAAATTTTTAAACTGTGATGAATTATTGGTGAAATTTTTATCTCATGCTGCCTTTTAGTGTAAGATTTCTACTTCTGATTCTAATTAGAAATATCTCACACAGTTTTCAGTGAGGTTTGAAATGTAGTTTGAATATTTATTTTCAGGTTTCTTTTATTTACTTCCTCAATGCTATGGCTGTGAATTCTGGTGCAAAGCTAGGCAAAGTCAGAAATGATGAATGGAAAGGGGAACAGAGACAGATGAGGAAAAAATGGCCCTATTTCTGATCCCTGAAGTGGTTCCACTATGCCTTGGTCCCTCTCATCTGTGGAGCACCTCCTAAGCAAGGCTAGCTAAGAGCCCTTGCCAAGTGGCTGACTTCAGGTCTTCTGCTGTCTGTGCTTCTCTCAATTATAAAGGTTTAGGACTAGAAATCAGAAAATAACCCTCTGCAACATCAGCCTTGAGCCTTCCCTTGCTATGGAAAAAGGTGTGCTACCAATAGTGCTGATCTTCTGCTCTTGTAGGCCTCATACTACAGTAAAAAGTTTTGCAGGATCACAGCTGCAAACTATTCCCTTCTGTAGGAATAAATGGGATCCACTGGAAAAAGAATATGGACTAACAATGAAAAGGACCAAGAATAATACAAGCTCTCAGGGGTTAGGAATGTACTGTGAAATCATTGAACAGCCACCGGTTACAGAAAAATTCAATTATTTTCACATTCAAAATATCATCCATGATGAGTGAAGGATGACAGAATTTAGGTCATCCAAGGTTCACATTGCAATGTACAAATTTGCAAAAAATTTATTCTTTCTCAAAACATGAGAAACCTTGTTTTAAATAGACTAATTCTAGAAAAATCTCACTATTGAAGTTGATGAAGGGTTTCTACTTTTTCCACACACATAGGACAGCCATGAATATTTATTGGTTATTTGTGAATATAAATATTGTATTTATTTGAGGATTATGTTTACAAGAACAAAGAAAAGAAAAAGAATAGCATGTGACAGTCAGCTCTATCATCCCCACTTAGTAAAACGTTTAGCTATGAAGTGCTACGAGGATTAAGGACTAGAAACTAATTACTCAAAACAACAGCAGAGCTAATGCATGGCCTCACCTAGCAAAATATTTTTATTGATTTCTAATAAATATGCTTGTAATCTGATAGATTTCTTTTTGGTAGATCTTTCATTGCAATTTTCATATGGTCTCAAATGCCAGTGGAGTTCACAACTGCTTTTATCATGTTCCAGAACAGATAATACATACTAAGGTACACAAAAAATGGAGGAGTCAACTTTCTTTGCATGTACTCCCTCCTAATGAATCCAGAATAGGCTCTCTAACCCACATTTTTATTTCTATTTTGTGCCTTAAACACAAAAAATAATCAACACAGTGAATCTGCATTTGACATAGATGTTAGATTTTTCAAAGCAGTAACTTTCTTCAGGAAAATAAGGAGAATTTTTATATTTAAAAAAAGGACAAAAGAGTTCATAGATATTTTACACAGAACAGTTCAAACAGGCCAGATTTTTCTTTCATATTCCAAATAATTTACTCAATGTAGACTATAAGGATTTTTAAACTAAACTGTGTGAGTGTGGGGTTGTGTAAAAGAATGGTTAGAACCAAGAATTCACATGGCTGGGTGGCTGATCTGTCAGACAACCAGTAGAGCTCTTCCTAGTGTCTGCCACAGGTAGTTTAGCTGCAAATGACTCTTTCACTTTCTTGAGTGTGTGTGCATTTCTCTGGAAAAGGAGCTGGGCATTGATTTTGGGCCTCTGTATGGGTATAGGCATTGGAACAGAGGGAACACTGCTAGTTTTGCTAAAGTAGATGCTAAAATTCATACTAAAATAAATTGGGGGGAAAGGGGAAGAGTATGACGTCACTTCACACAATTTAAAAAGTAATTTTGCTGATATCCATAAATGTAGAAAAGTATCTGAACTTTCCTTTAAACTATTATTTGGAGTACAGGATGGCTTAAACAGCTTCCCTCTGAAATTTTGTTCTCACTTGTTTGCATAGGTTTGCATGCAGAGAAAAAGACTTTTTGTAGAAGTTCCATGTCTCTGATTTCTCATGTCTCTGATTTTTCATGAAAATTATTTCAATATGAGGGCAAGAGCTATTTGTGAAAAATGTCATTCTAGTTAGTTCAAAGAAAACTGCATCATAAAAGGATGGGGTGGGGGGACAACAGTGTTCTTTCTTTGGCCAATAATATCCTTTTAATTACCTATCCTTCTAAGAGTTTATTAAGTAACCTTTGCCTGTGCCAAGGCAAACTGCTTATTTCTAATAAAGGAAAAAAAACTGTCAAGTACTATGGTATTTTGAGTAAAAGAGTAAGGAAAATGGAAGTAAAGATTAGACCTATAATTTCAATAAAATATTTCTATTTTTTTTAAGGGAAATGACAAAACATTGTAGGAAAATGAATGATCTGACGCATTCACACATACTGACTCCCTTCCATACCTTTATCTTTATAAATAATACTCCACTAGAAATAAGCTTTGTTCATGCCAAAAGACCTTGATTTGATAGGGAAAGCAAGGTATCACATGCAGATACATGTGGATGAGGCCACCACAGCCAGTTCCTGTTGCACCAGTGCCCAAAGCTTTTTAAAATTCCTTAACCATCAATACCCAGCTCATCACTACTAGCACAACACACATTGAGATTATCGTTATCGCTACTTTACTCTCACCCAGACTCATTGTACTTCAGATCCTTGATCCCAAATATGAAAACTTCCTGCTCTCTCCACTCTACCTCCTTCAAGCCAGAAGATGCATGACTCAGGAGATTTTCAGCTTTTCACAAACGATCAGCAAAGCATATACATGCGAGTAGGATGCCAGGGGAAAACAGGGAAAGAATTAACTCATATATATGCATTCATACACATACTATAATTTAAGCCCACAGATCTCAGTTTTACTTACAAATAATTGTCACAGCTCCCAACACTACTACAGCTTTATCAGTGCTGGCAGCCCTAGTGTGGATGGCACCCCAGCAGCTGTCAGCAGCATCATGTCTATGAAACCAGCTCAGTGCCAATCTAATTAGCACAGTGCTGAAACAGCTGCTGGTGCTGGAGAGCTGTGAAAGTTGCAGCTCATCCCACCGCTAATGTCAGTGGAGCTGCAATAGTGGGAATGTTCTGTAAATGTTCCCCGGTGCAGAACAAGCCTGTGTTGGCAGTAACCTGGATTTCTCTCCTTGTTGGACATAATACTTAAAATAAAGCATCAAACTCCACTCTGTACTTAAAATCTAATTAAGGACTATGTGTTCCCTTAAAAATATTGATGTTCTGTGTTTCTGATGACAGTCACCCTCCTGTATCTGACTTTAGCACTGCCTATGGTCCCCCTGGTTTAAAGAGAGCTATGCCTATAGTGCAACACATGCAATTTCTGCTCAGCACTGAAGAGAACCTTGCAAAAAGGCCAAAACTATTCTGGAAACAGGTCCCAAAATGGCACAACCTGGTTTTATCATTTCTTAATGAGACAAGAAGGAGAACTCACTATTTTTAAACTACTACAATGAAGAAAGTTGTGTATACCTCAAAAGAGGACACAGATAAGCTTCAGTATCTGATGCTTAGTGATGTCTGAGGAAGTCACTAAAGTCACTTTTGTCTTTTAAAAATGACAATTATGTAACAAAGACTAAGGATGACAAAAACAAACAAAATACCAATTAAGTATAATCAATCAGACAGACAAGAGTCTATCAAAACAAAAATAATATTTAAGCATACTTTCTTCCTGGGGGGAGCAGCCTCCACCAATCTGCAGCTCACCTGTTACACAGAGGCTAGGAGGAAAATAATCTCACTGGAAGAGACAGAACTTTTAACTGATGTAATTGTCTCCTTGAACAGAAGGGATATGGGAAGACGACCTCCTCTCTGTTTCATGGGGAATACCCCAACAGTCTTTCCAAAAATAGGGTCTGCAATAAGGACATAAGAGAAATTTCAGGAGGGAAACAGGAAGATGTGTTTCCAGAAAACACTTAGGAGAGTTTATATTTTGCAGGAGTGAATTAAACAGAAGGAAACTCTGCCTGGTCTCTAAATTAATCAAAACAACATTTTCTCTTGGCATACAGCAGAGATATAACTCAGAATGGAGTATGACTTACTGCAGTGGAAACACATTCCAGACAAGGATTGTCTCTACTGTCTCTTTTACTTCCTTGTATAGCATTAGAGGATCCTCTTGAGTATTGCCACTGTATAAACAACTGGTGACCCTTGTCTGCAGCTGAGAGCTCCACATTGTCCGCAGTGAGCCGCAGAACGCCAGTGATCCACTTAGAATACTACTGTGAAAATCTTCCTCAAAATCTTCCATTTATTTGTCAGTACTTACACCAAAGGATAACAGACCTTGTATTTACCTTTGAAGGGTAGGCTGGGTGTGTGCTCTATCCAGCTCTGCAGTTCTGGGGGTAAATGGCCATTTCTCAAGCAGCAGCATTACCAGGGTGTATGAGATCTTTGCCCCTGTCCCATCCCCAAAAACACGATGGCCAGAAATCCCATTCTGGACACAGAGCCATTCCAGTACATCAGAAATTAAGAGAGTCTGTCCCCTAATGTAGCAGGCAGTGCAGACAGCCTTCTAAAGTTTCTGCTGGCACAGAGTAGTGGCAGATTGTTCAAAGAGAAATAGATTTGGGAAGCAACAAAGAATCCAAGGATAAAAGTACCATCAGCTGTGTTCCATGTGCAAAAGGAAGTCTATTATGTGTCCCTTTTGTTCCCCCTGTTGCAGGAAGCAAGGGATTTTAAAGGTGAAGTTTAAAGACAGGTGATATAAAAAAGTAAATATTTTACTTCTCTTGGCTCCACAGAAATTAGGAGCTGTCATTCCACTGAGATTTCTTGGAAAGAATTTTTAATGTAATGCCCTGATGGTTATGCTTCTTCACAGATAAGAATACCTATTAAGGTTTGAACTCACATTTCTCTTTTAATCACTTAACAGATCCATTGTTCCTGAGAAAAGCAAAGATTCTTTAAGTTCTCCACTGTGGGAATATTTGAGCCCTTACCTTTATATACCTAGAAGTAATATGCTCTTTGCTTCTAGCTGTGTATTTTAATCCCAGTTACAGCTATGTGGGAATGTACAGGTCTACACAGGCAAAATATATTTTGCCTGTTTATGTCTACACACTGATGCCCTGTTAATATACCAGGGAAATGTTTCTTTTGAAGTGTATCCACATGGTTACTCAGACCAAAGAAAACTGCTCTTAAGTAAGACAAAGAGCATAGAAAATTTAAAAACCAAATCAGCATTGAATGGTGAAATCTTACTGATCAGAAAAACAGCCATGAAAATTCCTTATTTCAGTAGCTGTCTCAGGACTCGTCCAACTCTTTCAGTTTCACATTGATGTCACTTCACCAGTTAATAATTTTGCACTGTTACTTGCAAGTTAACACAGCTTTATTTTTAAAAGGCATGTTATATAACTTTCATTATTAAGTTCATGTGTTAGGAAGTATAACTGTATTTGCTGCTTGTGTGATATTAAATTAATTACATGTCAAATAAATTTACCCATGATATAATTAATTAAACTTAATGAGGATTTTTTGATATTTCCATTACAGCTAGCTTTCAGTTAGCACGGAAATGTCAAAGCAATGGAGGGCCTAAAACTCAGTTGTGTCTTTTTATTGACAGGCCTAAATAAAAATACCCTCCAGTAATGCCAAGAGTTAATAGACAATCTGCCAGCTAATTTTTATGGTCAGTCAAAATGTGGGGATAGAAACCTACCTTCAGAAGTTTTCCTTGCCACCAGCTTGTATTTTGAATTAATGTGCTGATTCTAAATGTCATGATTCACCAAAAAAGTAAAACTGGAGGAAAGCACAATGGAAGCCTTTTACTCTTTTTGGCAGAAGAAGATTACAACATTTTAGCAATGTGGTCATCTGTCACCATGAATAAAGATAACAGTTTATTTATTAATTTCACCTTACTAAAATAAGAGAAAATATTCTACATTCCTCAGGAAAAAAAAAAAAAAAAGGTAAAAGTGCATTCACAGCAACAGAGGATTCTTGAATATTTTTTTCTTTAAGTAGACTATCCATAAGTATTCCCTGATTATGAGGGGAGGTTATTTATTTATTTACTTGCCATCTCTCTCCTGGTGATCTCCATTTACCTAGATTGAATGAGTTGCCTAAGATTTGATGACTGAGGCATCTTAAGCCCTCATCTCAGCCCAAGGTGGTCAAATTAGTGTGGGCCCAACCACTCCCCTCTTAAAAAGTTCTGTAATCAAAGCTAAATGACTGCAACAGTGTGTTTAAGGACTTTGGGGAAAAATTATTTAATGAAGTGTAGACAAAGGACTGAGATTTGAAAGTGCTGGGTTTGAACTTGTAAATTTTTTCATTTTGTGCTCTGTTTGTAAATCATCCTTCAGTATGTGTATGTAAATTTGAGACTTGTGCCAGAAGTCTAAACTTATTTGGCCATAAAAAGAAGTGGCACAACTAAGTCAAGAAGATTGTGCTGGTACAAAAAGAAAATATATTAAACCTCTTTGCAAATAGTTTAAAGGCTAAACTTCAGCCTGTTCTCCTGACCTAAAAACAGTCCCTGCTCCCTGTCATCTCATTAGTGGATCCACATGTTTATTAAATGAGTCGACCCATTACAAAATGTACTACTTATGTACTAGAGTCCAGTTTCAGGCTAGTTCTAAATTTTAAACCAAAACTAATTAAACATTATTACTGCAGCAGTCCCAAAGACACAACAATGGGATGAGTGATGAGATGCTATGGTTTGTTTTTCTTGCTGTACACACACACTCATGCACACACATTTCCACAAACAAATGAGTAGAGGAAGGGAAGGGGTGGAAAAGACTTGCTTATCACAACAGAGAAGACATGCCACCTTCAGTTAAAAAGAAATCAAGAAAATTAATTCTCCTTGGGAAAAGAGTGTGACAGGCATTGAGTCACAACTGCTGTGACAGAGCTGTACACTGCTCATTCCTCAGGGATGAGCAGGCAGGCACAATCTTGCACTCACTTGGCAAACTAAAGAGGAAGACGAGACAAAGAACTCCAGTCTCTTTCAGAATTAACCTTCATCTTAAATGTCTGTTATCTTGTAGCTCATTAGGTGATATTATTTTGTCATAAAGTTCCTTAATGTCACAGAACATTGCTCCCAAAGGTGAAGAAGGTTTCAGTAACAAGCAGGGGCTTCTGTGCTTTGGCTGATGATTAAAATAACCTGCCAGCCTGTAAGAACAAGGCTCTGGTCATAAACTTCTTTCTCTCCTGTGATTTCACCTTTTCATTAGAAGAGAGAGCTTTGTCCTAGACCTGTGGCAGCAAGCTGGGAAAATAGGGCTTCAGCAAAATACAGAACATTCAAAACCACCTAACAGAAATTGCAAGGAAATACTTCTCTGAAACACGTTCTAAAAGGCTGGCTGTACATCATGTCCTCACATCCAGCATTATCCTTACAGAAGCAGTAAGAAAAATAAACTGTGCATACAAACAGTATGCAATAAAGATTAGGGAAAAAACCCAATAAATTGCTTTTTCATCTCTTTTACTGATGACTCCTTTATAAATTTAACTCTCTACATGGACCTGGAATTCACAGGAGGTATCTTCCTTTGCCTTACTTAGTTTCAAACTGCCGATACATCCAGCAGATTGATTTTTAAATGTAGGATCAGGGAGAAAAATTTGTCTCTAAACACAGAAGCCCTAATTTGAGTGATGTGGCATGGAAAGCTCATAGTGGCTGGGAGCACCAAGCTATCACCTAATGTCAAACCTCCTGCACTGCTGACAATAACTATCAACATAAAAATTTCATCACTATACTCAGAACAAAACAGGCAAGGATAGGTAATTTAACCAAATCCCCATAACAACAGATGTCTGAAATACTGAATCAGTTATAGGCAAGCAAAAGTTCGAAAGAATTTTTCAACCTGGTATTTTATTTATCAATATGTAAGTCACCCTTGCAAAGACACGTGTTGGAAAAGATACAAAGGCTTCCTGTTCAGCTAAAATGCGTCATTTCACTTATATCCACATTTCAAGCTAAAACCTATATGGAAATAAAAAGTAGTAAGATCACTGATTACTAGAAATAAATTTTCCTTGCATAATTTGGTAAGAATTCAGAACTAAAACAATTTAAGTGTGTAAAAAAACACAAAGAAGCACTAATACAATTTTCATCATCCAAGACTTAGGGGAAAAAAAAAGAAAAAGATGCTTTGATTTTGATTTTAAGGGGTTTGCTGACTTTAATCTGCATTTCTTTGGTCCTAAATTAGCTGAGTATGTCTTCTTCAAGTACAATTGTTGTTTTCTTTCTTTGAAAAAGGAATACTGTGTATTCCCTATGTTTATTGTAGTTAGTTCTGTTCATTGTCAATTTTTTTTCCTAAGGCTTTGCATAGTATTAAGGTTATGTTAACAGAGCTACAGTTGCCTGCAATCTCTGTCCCCTCCATTCTTCCTTAAAAATGTATTTGCTATGTTTGCCATTTTTTAGTCAAATGGAAACTCTGCTAGTAAAGAACTATTATAAATAAAACTTACTATTACAAATGCATAGCTATTCATGTGGTTCTATTTAGCATGAAGAATATTTCTTCTCCTTTGCCTCAACTCCAGATATGTGGCAGTAAATCCATCTAGGCACTATTTCCACCGTCTTCACCATCTGTATTTTATCATCTTCACTAAATATTAAGGCAAAATTAGAGTTTAGTATGCTTAGTTCAATGCAGCAAGTTTAGTGTGTAAGCCACTTTTTAAAAGCCTGGAGCTGTAATATGCATTTTGCCTCTATTAAATAATAAGAGTGTACTTGGGTTAATTGTGTTGACAATGAAAGAGTTGGTGATACAGATACAGAAAAGGGTTCTGCATAACTCATTCTCTTAAACTTATAAATAAATGATTATTCTCTTTTCCTTTTTATTTCCTAAACGAACTGACCTAAGACATTAACTCTGCTTGTGAACCTTCATAATTCAAAGACAACAAAATAGCACATTATCAAAAGCTTAAACCAGCATCACTTATATAACAAAGATGTTAGGAAAAATAGCAAAATGAGAGCCTGCATAGCTACCACATCAAAACCAAGACACCATCAAAATACACTGGTATTTATTCTATTCTCCTGGATGTATCATTCCCACATAGCCATAACTCCATATAACATATATTTCTACTGACTGTTCTATTGAAGTGTGTTGCCAAACTTGATCAAAACATTTGAGGTCAATAATTGCAATGCTATTGAATAAAACCCTCTGTCTTGCTTTGCTACAAATATTTTTGTATTGACTTTAACTGTGTCTTCTAGTGATGCACAAACTCATCCAAGTAGTAAGCAGTAACATTTATTAGGTTGCAAGCTGAAACTATTTGAAACCCATAAAATACGTTTATGTCCCTTAATTCAATTGAAATATAGATACGCTGTGGTAATATAACACCTCTTTATAATGCCTTGAGTATCACTTTTATGCAGCATTTACTGTGTAACAGACATTAAATCTTTGGAGAGCTCAAGGATATTATCAGTGTGCTCTTCTGACCTCCCCAAAATATAAAATCTTACTTGAGGAGTTGTTTGTTTTGTTTCTGAATAAACCTTCCTTAGAAATAAACTTCTTGATCACTAGCTGTGATCTGCTCTGTCTTGATAGACCTAGTGCACCCAAAATTCGATAGTTTGGTTAGAGCACCAGCCTGGAACAGAAGGGTTCTCTCTCTGCACTGATGTCCTTGCTTTAACCACTGCATGAGTCTTAATGTGACACAGGGCTGAGATGAATTTCCCAAGATGATTTTTATTTCCATATGAAAAATAACATATGAGAGCTTTACATTATTATTAATAGCACTAAAACTGAACATACTGACATAGAAGCCATTAATTTCTGGATAGATAGTTACAAGTATTTCTCAGTTATTCTTGCCTTCTAAAGGATACATGTACTCTGAAATTTTTTAAAATTTCATTCTCAAAAATATTTAATCAAGTTTAGCATTATATGTGCAATGCTAACTTAAAGCTGTTAGTTTTGTCACAGTGAAGAGAGAATGCAGATTAAATTCTTTCATCTCTCTCAAGATATTCTTCTCAAGTAGAACAAGACACTGGTGATTGCACTGCAAGCAGATATTGTGAATACCATTCTATGACTGCGCTGTTCTGTAAATATCATTTTTCACTGAATATAATTAAATTAATATTTTTTTCAGTATTCTTATTCATATAATTATTTGGATAATAATGACAATATTTAGAAACAATTACTCCTTTCTAGATTTTAGCCAGTCCTAGCTGCAGACAAAGTAGGCAGAATGTTTCAGTCTATGTATAACAAATACCAGTTATCATTACAATTAATAAAATCTGGACATTTCTATTTACCTTACTTCTTATGAGCCTATGACTCTGCTCATACCATAAATATAATGAAGCCTCCTCCAAAGTTTCTGGCATATTCCAGATGTTTCTACTGATTTTTATGGCCTCAGGATGAGCTCCTGATAATTCTGACAGCAGACAGTCATGTTCAGCTTCAGAAAAGCATCCCAACTTATGAAAAACAAGAAATAGGGACTTAGTTTTAAGCAGCCATTTAAGTTGTTTCCTAGGAAGAAAAGCAATCTGATTTAGGCTTATTCTAACCTAAAAAACACACACTACATTACCTGTGTCACTGTTGAAAATAATTTTAACTCATTACCAAATGCAAATTAATGCTTGACCAGTCAATTTTCACCAAAATTTTCAAGGCTAACACTTGCATTATAGAACAAAATGAGGTAACCCAGTCACTTAATGACCTACATTGCTCATCCTATCTGAATTAGGCATGACAAAACAAGTCACTTATTCAGTCTCTGTACTCTAACTGATTCAACATCAATGCAGAAGAACAGCACACTTGAAAATTTTTATTACCACATTTTTTCAATCATATATTAAAAATGCAGCTATTTGATGAAAACTTCCAGATCTGGATACCTATTACACTGAGGAAAACATATACCCCAAGCGCCTCCAACTCAGAGGCAATTAAGAGAGACTTTAAGCAATACAAAGAGCAGGACTAAAGCACCCTACCAAACACCACATGATCCAACATACATCCATTGTACTTGTTTCCTTCCTTCAGAAAGGATGGGAAACCACCTACATTTGTTCTTTGTGTTTATGTACCAGTAACATATCTATACATCTTCTGCTATTTTTTTTTAAATTTTATTAAAAGTTAAAAAATTTTGCCTCAAATCCGCTTAAAATGCTTATTCCATATAAACCCCATTTTTCCTTTATAAACTATAAATATCTATTATGTCAAGTGCTGTCAATTAAATGTGGGAATTTTGGGTATTTTGACTCATGAAGCAAGAGCAGAGAGCTGAAAGCTTCATAATGTATATTTCATATCTAATTGTCTGAGTTATTTAACTTATTTACCTTATGCTGGTAATCAATTTCTTTCATGTAGGAATTTCCAAATGAAAGAAGCCCGGTTTTTAACATTAGCTCTGCAGAACAAAACTTCAGGTGGTTGTGTGTTTGTATAGTTACCCTCCCTTTAGATCAGTCTTCACCCATTTGTTGAGGAGCAGCTGCTGAGAGAGCACCATATGATATTCAGGAAAAGGCAGATTGTGTTTTGGGATGAATCCTAGTGGAGGAGCCTGGGATCAGCAACTTTTGGAATCCTTTCCAGCTGGCATCAGGGCTGAGTTCAGAGGCTTCATGACTAAAATCAAAGCACAGAATCCCAAAGAACACCTGAGGCTGGAAGTGACCTGTGGAGCCACCTGGTCCAAGACCCCTGCCCAAGCAGGAACCCCCCAGAGCGTCTTGCCAAGGACCAGGTCCAGATGCTTTCTAAAGGGGACTCTACAATCTCTCTGGACACTCAGTAAATATGTGCTTTCTGTTGGCCTCCTTTACCCTCTAGGGCTTCTTGAAATTTCCTGGAAATTATCTCTAAATAGAAGATAACGTAAACAAAAAATCTAAGACCAGGCTAGACAAGCAGATGTCAAATGGGTACAAAATGTTCTTACTGGTCTATCTCCTTTCTCCCTGCATTAACAACAAACATGCAAATTTAAAACCCTCCTCACTGAGGCAATACTCCTTTTTCAACTTTTTAAAATTCAAAATACTCACAAATTCATAAAGGATATTACATATGAGTCAAGAAAGGTAGGCAACATGTTACCGTTTCATTACTTGATGGCAATAAATATAAGACAGAAATGTAAGCTTGTTTTGATTAGCAAGGAAACTAAGAATTTTTTTCCTCTGTGGTACATCCACTAACATTCCTGCATCTTTTCAGACAACCACAGAGTAGGCTACACAGGAAAATCACTGATGGAGAAGGGATTTTTTTATGCTGACAGTATCTCAGCACCCTCAGGAGACAAAGGACTAACTCGCATAGTCCTGAACCAAATATGCTACTGAAATATCTATCTTGTGATTCAAATGGGAGTACAGTGGCATATTTTGACTATTTTTAATTTACAAGAGGGTATAATTTCTTCACACTAAATATAGCAAAGAGAGAAAACAGAACACAATAGTATTGCAAAACCAGTTCCTTGTCTTGTTCCTTCAGATCTCTCAGAATGTTCAAACTGGATGAAGTACAATTTACAAAGATCTAGCATGGGAGATTTCTAAACAGTAAGTTTCCAAAAGAGGAGAACCACTTGAAACTGGAAAGCAGTCAGATCCTCTACACAAAACATGCATATCTGAGGTAATGAAAGTAAAGAACAAGAGAAAAAAGCCACTAATGGGTTCAGGATTGTAACAGGAAATCACTATTTCCTCAGACTCCTGCAGCATGCAACCTCTAATTTTTCTCTTTTGATATATATCTACCTGCAAGTAAAAATTAAAAAGCTAGCTGTATCATTGAGGATGAAGGATATGTTCCACAACCACTTCTGATGATTTCCCCACATGGGGAAGAAGAAATCTGGGAAAGCCCTTGGCCTTGCTGATTCTTGCTTTTTGATGTACCCGACTCTGATCCCAAACGAGGGAGATGCTCACGAAGTTTGTGTGTGCCTGTATTTCTTACAATTTCTGTTGTGACTCAGCACTGCTCAGAGCCAAAAATAATCAGCTTCTGCACACTATTAAACCACCCAAAACACCACGAGGTGCAGTACTGTACGTCAGACTATAGCTAAAACTGCAGTTCAGGAAAGGGCCTTAGGCAAGTCTGGCTTGCACAGGTTCTGTGTGTTTCAATGTGCTATTGTGATGAAATTTAGCATATAAGAACATTTTGTGGTTTGTTTGGAGGCCGGGTTGATGGTTTTTTTTAAAACAAAGACAACCAACAGTATCATGTTGGGAAAAATAATTCCTCAGAGACTCTTCTGGATGGTTTGCTGTTTATGCCACATGACTCTGGATTTTATCCTTCTGTGTACTCCTTCCCACAATTCAAAATAGTGCAGGTTTTTCAGTGAAACAATAGCTTTCAGTTAGGGAAAAAAAGCTAGAAACTTTGAATTACCCTCCATATATAAGAAAGATGTTCTATCTGACTGTTGTATTAAAAATATATATTTCAGATGATCATTAATACTCCTTTCAAAATAGCCCTGTGTTGTCAAAGGAAGAAGGGCAAGTACAAATGATTGAAGACAAATGGTCAGTTGTCCTCAAAAAAATATACTTACTCTGCCCCTGTAGTTGAGCCATGACACTGATGATGCCTGAACCAAGAGAAGTCTTAGATTTATTACAATGATTCAATGCAGTGCTCATGATGTCATTACCTAAACCAATAATGTCTCAACTCTCAAACTACCAATTGAGCTACTTTTGGTCAAACACATCTCCTCAACCTCCAAAAAAACCCAAAAAAGCACACTTCGGGCACAAGGTTACATTGAGCTCTACAACCAGAACACATTCTAAGCATTTCCTTTGCAGTTTGGGAAGCCATTCAATCTCACATTTAAAATATCTATAAAAGCTTTCTTGATTGTGGATTTAAGCACAGGCTGAAGCCTTTCTGCCTCCCCTTGGGTTTGAATTTACAATTAAAACAGAAGCTGAACTCCATTTTGAGCAGCACTTCTTCTCTGACTCCAGGGTGTTAGTCAGTCCCATTTCAGATGGGAGACACTGCTAAAATATCCGAGGAAATCTGAATCAAAACTCTATGACTGTATGGGGTCTATTCTTACTGATAAAGAAATTATAAAGGTATTGTTCATGCTTCTCCCTGTAACAGCATAATCTTTTTTGACACTCAAAATACTCTGTTCTATCACACAGAGAACTCCAAAAGCAGCTCCTAGCTAAAAATCTCAGCTATTTGCAGACCAGCTTTATTTTTATCATATCCAAAAACTATAGAGAGCCGTGATCAAGAGACATACGGTGTGTTCTATAAAGAGCAACTGCTTGCCAACAAAGTTGTTATGATTAATTGCCAGTTCAACAGAAGGTAGGTAAGTTCTGAAGCACAGAAGAAGGCAAAAAAGTGGATTGGGAAAATTTAAGAGGATCAAGCAATTTAACTGGCTTGAAATGATTTGGTAACCAATTAATGCATAGAAGAGCATTGTAAAGGGGGGTTAATTCACAATGCTTGGTGGATAATTACAAGTAAATGATGTTCACTTTAGACTCAGTAAAGTTCCTTAAATTTCTTCTTTATGTAGGTGTAGAGGTGAATAAGCAAACTAGGTAAATGAGACAAATCTAAAAGTAACAAGAATTACCTATATTCATAAAAGTAAATACAAGAGGCTTAATATGAAACTAAAAACAACTTTAAGAAATCAGCTGCTCTTCAGTTGCTCAGTTCACACACACTCATATTAAAAACACATCTAGCCTACAAAGTCAAAATTACAATTTTAATACATCCCACCCTTATTCATATGTGCTGTGATCTAGTTTGTTGAAGTATTTTACATCAGTTCCTTGCTTTTATTCCCTGCACAAGGTCTGTAAGAGCTTTCTAATAAACACTTAGACCTCTTCATTCTCTTCAATGCAGCCCTGAGGATTTCAAATCATGGAAAAATTTAGGCTGGAAGGGACCTCAAGAAGTCACCTAGTCCAAACTCCTGCTCAAAGAAGGTCTAATTAGATTAGGTTACTCAGGGTCATGCCCAGAAAGTCTTTAACATCTCCAGTGATGGTGGTTCTACAGTCTTCCAGGGTAATAAGAGCTATAGACAAGCAGTAAGGTCTCACTGAAACATTTTCTTTTTCACGTTGAGCAAGTCAAGCTCATTTATCTTTTCCTCACTCGTGTTTCTGGCTCCTGACTATCCTGTTGGTCTCCTGGACTCACTTCAGCATGCCAACAATACACTTCTTCTGCAGGAAAAGCCAAAATCAGATACAGGATTCCACCTGAAGTTTCACAAATGCCAAATATATGGGGTGGATGGCTTTTCTCTACCTGGCTAAAGACTGAAGAAGTTAGCTGTCCTCGAAACAACCTACACTGGCAATTGCATTTGCAATTCACTCACGGAAGCAAAAAAAAAAAAAAATCTACATTTCTTACTAATACCCTCATGGATGCTTCTGCTGTAAGGCCATGCTATTGACTTGTTGCTCACCAGGACCTCCAGATCCATTTCTACAGAGGTGGTTTCTTTCCTTAGATGAACCCTAGACTGTACTGGTACCCAGGATTATTTTGTCTCAGATTCAAGACTCCACAGAGACTTTTATTAAACTTCATAGGCTCCTGTGTGAAAAGTTTGTAGGAGACTGTGTCAAAAGCTTGGCTTCAGCACAGAACAACCACTGCCTTCCCCTTTCCTTACAGCCTCAACCACCTCAGTACAGGAAGCAAAAGTTTAGTCAGGCATTATCTACCCAATTTGCCTTGGTTCATCTAAACCCATGTGGGCTGCTCCTCACAACAATCTTGCCTTTCATGTGTTTAAAGCATGCCTCTAATCTTTCCAGGGACCAACACTAGACACCATAAAAACCCCAATTATCCTGTCATTTAATTGTGACATCCACATAATTCAGACATTTCATTTAGGATTACCAAATTTAGGAATTGTGGATGAAACCTGACTTCCTCTTCAATTCACTGAAAGGCTTCTTCCTCTTCAAAAATAATATTAGTGATTCTAAGGAACTATAACAAGGCAAGGCAAACCAGATGAGGTGGAGCATGAAATTACATTTCTCAAGTATGATTAAGACTGGGTTAATTTTGTACCATTGACCATTCTTGACTGTGGTCACAAGAGTGGATTCATTTGCCAATTTCTTGGTCAGTGGGTTAAATCTGGTCATGATGACTTTAATCATTACTTCCTTGTGAAAGGCTGTTATTACTCACAGGTGACAGGAGCAGAAAGAATAAATAGCTTATTGCTAATTTGTGTCAGTTATATATGAACTCAGGGCTTTCCTTCTTTCTCACTCTTGTGAACTCAAATTGCTTTCAGCTGACATGGCCAAATTTGTTAATTAACATGGCAATTACTCTTTTGTCTGCCTTTCTAAAAACTGCCTTCTTTGCAGCTGTTTTGGTTTTGTTTTTTTTCCTCCTCCCCTCCTTCTCTGCTGTGTGACACCAGAGATGTGTCTGTTTTACAGACAGGATGGTAGGTTTTTGCCAGGAATTCATAATCCTCTTCTCCTGTCAGTACTTATCTTCCATTTCAAACTCCTCTAATAACCTTCTGGTTTTCTACATTTGGCTTGCTTGTACATATATGGAGTCAAAAAATAAAAAGCCCAACTTAGTCAACTATGTAAATCAGACATTTAGCAAACTGATTCTTCTGAGCTGAATAAAAATGTTATTATGTTATTATTAGCTTGTCTAGCATATGTCATGGAGACCACAGCTGCATTTCATGCCAAGTGCTGGCCCTGAACACCTTTCAAGGACATAACTTTACTGATAGTAAAGGCAGCACTTCATCAACATTTTACAGGTTAAGTAGAGGATTTTTGACCACTTAGGAAAATTAAATCACTGTGTGCTTTTGTTCAAACCCTAGACAGATGAAATGAACTGACCAGTCTGCCTGCAATTGCAGAAGTACAGACATGCTACTAACAGCCATCTTCTTGAGCTGAAAATGTCCACCTCCAAACAAATGAGAGGAATCGACTTATGTTGTACAAAGCAGGAAAAGAATAATTCTTAAATAATTATACATATGCTAGATTTATCAGTGATGAGAGGAGTTGTTCTATTATTTTTTCTGTTTCTTTAGGAGGATAAGAAATAGCAGTTGAAAAGCTTTCCTAAGAGAATCAACATTCTGGAATAAAAGTGATTTTTAAATTTTTATTTTTATTTTTATTTTTTTCTTTTCCTTTTCTTTTTTTTTTTCCCTTTCCTTAGCTAAAGAAAACATCAGCCAGTACAGAACAATGGGTATTATTTTCTTAGTAAATGTATAGTAGTTCAAAGTCTTTGAACTCCAGACCTCTTGTAACAGAAAACTTAAACAGATTCCCACAGTGCTCTATTTTAATCTCTTCTGGATCAATACAAGTGAACACTGAATATTTCATTTTATTTAGGGAGTAAAGAAGGACCTTGATACCTTGCTTATAAGTTAGACAAGCCTAAATTCAAAACTACTTTCTGATCTGGCAAATTTTAGCAAATATTTTCCATTTCTAATTCTGAATGGGTTTAGGTCCAGAAGCACAAGCATAGGACATGACAACCAACTTTCCTACTCAACTTATTAATCTGAAACTATGGAACACTGCAATTTTTAATCAGAAGCCTAAGAACGTATCATCAGACCATTTTTTCCATTTCTTTTTAAAGAACACTTTGAAAAGCACAGTTAATTTTTGTTTCATATGTTAATATCATATTAAATTGCTTTATTGCCTTGTGATGTACAGAAACTTTGACGTTGGTTTCTTTATTTTATTTCAAGAATTCTTTTTTCTTGTAGGCTTGAAAAAAGAATCTTCCACTAAAATGAGTCAATTGAAAGCAGTTTCAGTAATTGAATCCCTAGATATTTGTCTTTGTGCTGGGAGGTTTCGTTTAACTTGTAATGGATATTTAATGCTGAAACAGTTTCATTTTAAACTGTTGTCATAAAACATTTTAGAATTTTCTATTTTTGCTGCAGGATTTTTCCCCCAAAACCTTTTTTTTTTTAAAAAAGTGGAGGTTTAAGATGACACTATTACAAGCAATACTGTAAAACATTCTGAGACATGAGAATGATTTCTAAAAGACAGAGCTTATAAAAAGGCTACCATGCTGTCAATCTGTTCTAGAGAGTTCACCAGAAATACAGGTTTTACATTTAAATAATACTGCAGATAACTGGAGTTTGTCCTCTCCTGAAACTGAGGTCAAAAAGGGAAGCATTCTGCTGAGGGGAGGAAGGGTACAGGAATGGCAATATCCTCCCACAAGCCTGATACACTGAGTCCAAAGACAGGTGGGTTCCCTAAAGCAGCATTTGGGAAATGAGAGATGCTGGTAAGGGCTCCCTGCCCAGGGCTGTGCTCCATTGTCTGTGGGGGGAAGAGGCTTGAAGACCTTGATATTCATCAAGATGAGTGCTTTATAAATTCATATACACAAGAACCACTACCTGAATGTATTTTCTGGGTGCAGACAGCAGGAATGCATTTGGTGGTCCCAAGCCATCAAGTTGATGAAGTTGAACACCTGTCAGGTGAGCCATGGCAGATTCTGATCCTCCTGATTTACAAAGCAATTTGGATAGGTGAGCATATTCTGGCAATATTTTAAGGACAGGACAAGCCTTCCATAACTGCCTCTTCTGTTATTCATTCACACAGATTGTGTTTTTAACATGCAGTGAAAATTTTGGAAGTGTTCTCAAGATGTAGGTCAAGAGACTGGATCATAACAGGCAAATAGTGCAGATCTGGGTAGTGAAACATTTAAATTACCTCAGCTATCACAAACATGAAATTTTGTTCCTCACAAAGCAATCACAGAAAGGAAAAGTTACACATATTTTAATATGAATAGTGAGTGGTTTGGCTACTTACTTATATAATCTGGCCCTTAAAAATATCTCCTGTTTTCATCATCATTAAGTGAAATTATTTGTTCTCTTTGTGCATCTTTCAAACTCTCAGACAACAATGAACAAAGATCAGAGTATGACAATCTTCAAAGAAATGCTGGTAACGCCTTTCTATGTAAAGTTGAAAAATCAGGACCTACACATATATTGACAGGGATTCTTTTTCTAGGGTTTGTTGGGGTTTTTTTTTCTTAGTAAATAATTTCTAAAAGGATCTCAGCTCTTCCTAAGCAAGTTTCCTCTAAAAGAAATCCAAGTTAAGACATTTTACATCACACAGAATGTGTTCTTAAGTTCCTGTGTTCTGTTCATCCTTTGTCTTGCTTCTGAGTCATAGGAAAATTGTTTAACAGGAAGAAAACCTGTTTTAGCTCTTGCTTGTGTCTCTCAATCCTGTGATCATCCTTAGGAAGGTCTTCCTCTGAAGTCAGAGAGCAGGTACAATGAAATCAGAATTCTGGATTTGGCTTCATTGTGCACATTCAAAGAGTGTCTGGAAGATGAATAAGCCAGACTGATCCTCACAATGATGGACAGCCATTCTCAGACATTTTAGCATATTACATTATTCCAAAATCTTTTGAAAATACCAGTTTTGGAACACCCATAAGGTTTTTAACAAAGAACTCTCTAAATGCATTTTAAAACATTTTAAGCCTTATATCGCTAAAAAGAATACATGAAAAAAATAAGTCACTGTGACTTGGCCATGAGGGCATACATTTATTTCTGACATTTACTGTTATTCCCATGAAATTCATAAATATTGTAGACAACTAGCTGGTTGAACAAACATTGCATAGCCTATCTTCTTCTGTAATTTAGGGGGTTTAAGTGAGGATTTGAAAAATAAAAACTTTTAAAATACTTTGTATTTATTACTTTGAAGTCTTCAAATAGAAGACCATGGACCCCACTGTGTTCTGCTCTATCCAGGACAACAGTTCCTCAAAAAACAATTCCTATTGCAGCTAATAAGTTCTATAATATTACAGTTTGATGTTAAAAACCTTTATAACCTTGGCCATGTTATTTCCTTCCCCTTATTTTGGGATGCATAATTTAGTAATTCAAGACCATCAGAGACATTTTGCCTCCTGAAGCAATGAATCCCACAGTTCATTTTTACTTTTCAAAACATATTTCTAAAACTTACCTCTTCTTTTTCTTTCTCCCCATTCACATCACTAAATACTGCAGTAAAAGGACTTCAAAGACTTATTTTTCCTGCTATCATTTTAACTAGTCCCAATATCTTAAAATCAATGACACTTAGAAAAGTGTATCAGATGTAACAATAGCATTAAAGAGTATGAGGTGTCATATGTTTGATTTTCCTCCACTCATTTGAAAATATATATATTGTTTACTTTTGATGGAGGCTGGGCAGAAACTGATACTGCTGTTTATGTTTGTTCCCACTGAGATGTTTTGCTTACTGAGCATAGTGCTCAATAATTGATGTATGTGCATGTTCTCAGTAATTGATGTATGGGATTATGTGGGCTAATATGTGTTTATTTACTTCAAGTTAGATTTTTCTGTCTGCTACTTCTGTTTCCTTATCAAATGCTTCTTAGTCATCCATAATTTCTACCATATCTGCTGAAAGACTCTTCTCCAGTCATATTGCTTGCTCTGTCCTGTTTCTTTCTTCTTTCTCCACATCAAAAGTCTGGGTTTGATTTGTTTTATATTAGAAGTTAATTTTTATTTAATGTTGATTTGGATCATTTTCCCTGGTACTGAGACAGAGCCGTGGGCTTTTGTGATGAGCAATCCAGTCTCACAAATCTAAACCTTCTAAAAGTTGAGAAGGATATTGATATGGGTGTGACTATTGCTTTTTCAGAAGGGTTTTGTCCTCCACCAAATTTCCTTAAGAAAATAATGACAGTATAGGGAGAAAGACATTTGCAGGGTATATAATTAGGTAAAAGGAAAAAATAAGGGAAATAGTCAGTAAAAGGCCAGAAAGCTGTTCATCACCTTTATACAAAACTGAGGAATAGCTATCAATGAGAGATGAGGTAACATTATTTACAAATAATAAATTATTCAGGATGGTGCAGCTTCCAGGAATTGCAGGAGGTGATGAATAACTGTTTAAATGTGTCTGGCAGCCAGATACGAAATATGCAGTTTTATTTGCCTCATCTCAAACAGACAGAACTGACAAAAGTCATAGAATGGAGATCATGGGTGTGCAGTATCTTCCATATAAAAATAAATGTGCAGACAGCGACTCTTCAGCCTGGCAAAGATCAAATACGTGACAGAGGCATGTAAACCCATAAACAACCCAAAAACCTTTTATTTTCTTTCCCCGTGGAATAACTGCAGTTTATTAACTGAAACTCACAGGAAGCAAATTCACACTGAGAAAGAGGATGAATCCTTATTGAATGTGCCGTTAAACTGCTGGAAACCCTTGCTATAGGATGATATGAATGCTTAACCATTTACATGATCTCAAGGGGATGCTGCATAAAACCACAGACAAGAATTCCAGTTGGGCTGTTAAACACAAAGTTTTAACTAAATCTCTCTGGAGAGGTCCCCAAACTGCAATTGTCAGGATTGCAAAGCAGTAGGTGCCTCTAGAGACTTGCAACCCCAGGCACCTCTTGTTGGCCACCACTGGCAGCAAGACACAGGATGAGATTATATAATGGTCAGCAAAGTCACAAAAAGACCCAGCAGCTGTATGGTGAAGCTGAGAAAGTTCAGACTGACATAGTTTTGAAGTCCATAAGGCCATTTATGCCACTCTCCTGCTCATTGGCAGCTCTCAAAGAAATGTGGCTTTTCTCAAAACCCAGTCTTATGTGCAGACACCACAGGGAAGACCCACAGAAAGATTATAGGTTGGATGTAGAATTACCTACAGGATAGACTTGCATTCTAGCTTAGAGTCTGGGCACAACTTCAGTCTGAAGAGCCCCTGAAGAGTCTGAGCCCCTGTCCTAATGTGGTTGGTGAAGGACAGCTTAAAAAATTTCCCACATAGCCCCATGAACTGCATTCAGAGAAGCCCTACCAGCGGGAGTCAGATGTGTGCTTCTGGGACATTAGGCTAGCTATTTAAAATAATAAGTGTAATTTCACAGGCTTGTGTATTAAAAATGATGGTATAGTTCTTCATCAAGAGTCCACTAACATACAATGATCCATACCTTTAATTTCTGAGCAGAGTAATTTTTCAGATGTTACTCAATTTGAAAGTGGCCTTTATTTAGACTCCTCTCCACAATGAGGATCAATATGTGGGGTTACAAGCTCACCTTTAAGGGTCTTAGTCCCAGGAACATCAAGATGATTTTGTATAGAATAGCTATGACTCATATTAATAAGAAGAGTAGAAATGTGTTGTGAGTTTGCTTTATTTTTCACTTCTAGAAATAAGCAGGTTCAGACTTTGAAACATTCAAAAAAGTCCTGAGAATTAAGAATTGCTCTTTTATGAAAGTCATAGCAATCAGCAGAAATTTTATACCATCCAGAAAGGTCACAGAGTTCTAACTTTGCAGAAACAATATTGATGGGAGATAACTTCTAAGTATACTTTTGTCATGAAGATGCATTAATTTCTTAAATGTCATACTTCTAAAAAATAATAAGCAAAACAACTACAGAGAAAGAACATCCTTTCTTTCATTGCAACAAATTTATTTTAAAGGTTTGCACTTGAAAATCTATGTTATTCATTGGGATCTTGATAATGTTACATTCTTATTGAGTTCAATAATTTTTGCACCTCAGTATAAAGACAGAAATAATTTGTAATAATCCCCGTAAAGTACAGATCACTGTGAGACTATTACCCAATTCCCTTTTCACAGTGCATTGGCAAATTGTGATCTCAGTGAATGAATAGAATCTGTTTTGAAATGTGGTCTTGATTTTGTGAGCAGCTCCTCAGCGCTGTAATCTTACAAATCAAACCCAGTCTATATTTGTCTACCTGTCTCTAACAAGATGATAATAATTTACTTCACAGGAGGAGTATAAGATCCAGCCAGCTCCTATATCTGTAACTTGCTCTATAGGCAGAGGAGTTCAATACCTGGAGTTGTGCCTGGCTAAACCCAGTGTTAGCAGAAGGGTTTGGAGATGAAGCATAAAGAACTATTTTTAAAGGATACATTATTGAACCTTCAACTGTGAAATCCCTGCTGCTATGTAAAGAAAACATTAATTTTCCTTTAAAAGAACAGTGTGTGGGTTAAACATTTCTGGTGGCAGGACTATGCACAGCATGTGGACTCTAAGCACAGACAACCTAGCCTAGAATGCTGTTTCACATACAGTGACAATACTCATACTCTTTGGTTGAGCTAAACACAATGGACTTTGGAGCTGACATCTCCAAATGTACTTTGACATCTGACTCCTGTAACAACCAGTGGGCATTAAGC
Organism: Cettia cetti; assembly: GCA_013401135.1. NCBI lineage: Eukaryota > Metazoa > Chordata > Aves > Passeriformes > Sylviidae > Cettia > Cettia cetti. The sequence goes on from VZUI01033218.1 coordinate 30,071, forward strand.
ACCTAAATCCCTCACAAGACTTTATGTCTTGTGGTTGTTGCTCAGCTGGGATGTAAATTTAGATGAGCAAAGCCTCCTTCCACAGAAATTATTCAACTCTTGTCTAACCTTGGAAGTGCTTCAAGTCCTTGGTGAGCTTGATTTTTAACGATGGAGCTCCAAGAAGACAACCAAGCATGTGCAGAAATTTCTGCTTGTTAATGTTACTAACTCAGTATTTTCCCACACACAAATTCCATCTGAATCTGCAGTGCCCTGCTTTTATTGTCTGTACTAATCTTGCAAGCAGCACCAAGTGAACCAACTCACACTGCCTTAAACCTAGGCTTCAAAACAAAGCCAAAGGAAGATGGTTTTGTCTCCCATCCCATTTACTTAAATACCAGCTCCACTTTTAAACTTTTATCCAGGGAAGGCCACAGTTCAGTCCTTCCCATCTGGTGTGGTAGTGTCCACCTCCTCAGAGTTCAGTAATCAAAATATTATGCACAATAAGGAACACATACACCAAATATTTCCACAGAAGATATACTCATAGAATACATAGCTAATTGGGACAATCTGTGCCTGGTTCTGTCAATGTTTCTCTCTTACTAACATGAGCTACAGTCACCCCTGAATCAGAGTCCACATACATACATTGTCACTAAGGAAGAGCAAACCCAACTGTAATGCTAATTTTCATCTGTTATTAGGTTGATTAATATCAGTGACATCAGTGAAACAGAAAAGATAAACAACATAGAGCACATTTACATTTCACGAATACAGTCATCCAAGAAGTTTGGTCATGAATACATAGCAGAGAAAAAATCATGCTTTGGGCCACTATGGTTACATTGCTGTCTCGACCAGGTCTAGCCCATGCAAAATACTTTCCCAAGTAATCCTGTCCCTGGATATTACATTGCTTTTTTTACAGTTTTTGCAAAAAAGACTTTTAAAAAGATAAACATAGAAAAGCAAAATACAATCAAATTCTCAGTTGCTTAATTATCTTTGTCCAGTGTTTTGTTCTGTACATCCATGTCATACTTGAACCAGAAGGAACCTGCCACTTTTAATGTCAGAAACATTTGAAAAATTGAAGAGGCAGAGCAATATTGCTTCTTCTCTCTGTGGCTGTCTCTGTCCCATTTAGCTGCAAAAGGACTGCTGGTATTAAGTACCAAAACTCCTGTCTATTATATTAATGACCATGTTATCTCTTCCTCTCTGGTCAAATACAGGATTTCTCCATCTCAGACTTTGATTCGTGTGCTATAATTTCCCCATAGGTCACTCATCTGATGTCACTCATCTGACAGCATGGGTTCAAATTACATTTCACTATTGAGTGAAAAAAAAAATCTCTAGTCACACATAAATTATTCATGTCACAGTCTCTGCAAAAGTAATGGTGTCCTTAAAGTTCAGACATCAGCTCACCCCTGGGTGTTGTACATACCAGTTTAGACAGCACACACTCTTTTCAGACGCTGCTGTGGATCAAACACAGCTGCTGGTTTGATTTTAGAGTACTGTCACTGTGTACCATGTGAATAAATATCAGCAATGTAAATTGTCTGAAAAGCTGGTATAGCTGATCTCATAAAAAGAGAGGAGGTTTTTTTATTAAGGAAATGATAGAAAAATTTAATGTCTAGAAAGCTTTCTTGAGAGCTGTCAGGCAATCACTGCTCTCAAGAGGAATCTGGTGCATAGCCTTCCTCCTGTGAAAATCGCTCCTTTCTGTGAAAATCACTCCTTTCAAATCTTTCTTACCTGTGTAGCTCAGCATGGAAACACAGACAGCTTTGTGGAAATGCTACAGTAATCACAGAAAACATGATCCACCAAACCCAGAAGGGATAGTCTCCAGACCTCACTGGGGTGTCAACTAGGTTTCTGACAGACCAGGTATGACAGTGGCTTATACTGCAGCTGAACCTCTAGGAGGGTTTTTGTGGGAGGCTGAGCATCTGTAGTCTTCTCCATGTACATTTTCAGCTTCACTTTTAGGAGCCACAGCACTTGTACCTGTCAGGGTCACCATCACGTGTGAGAGCCAACAGAGGACAGCACATGTCACACTCAGTGCTGCCATGACAGGATGTTTTCAGTTTGTCAGCCTGTCATCAGCATAGCAGCTCCAAAATCTCCTTCCCCCAAGGCTGCCAGCCCTGCCCAAATGTGAAAATGTTGGCCCTGCTTACAGTTGTAAAACCTCTCCAGTGTTGCTTTAGAATCACAGAATCCTTGAGGTTGGATACAACCTCTAAGATCATTGAGTCCAACTATCAGCCCAACACTGCCAAGTCCACCACTAAGCCATGTCTCTAAGCACCACATCTACATATTTTTGAGCACTTACAGGGATGGTAATTTCACTCAGTGCTACTTTAGTACATTTTGGGACATTTTTCTACCCAAACTTTAACCACTGTCACTGTGTTTCCATGTGTGCCAGTGTTTGGCAATGCTCTGGCTGGTTAAAGTTAAAATTCTGTCCATGTGGACATTTACTTCTCTGATACAAATAATCCTGTGTGGTCTGACCCACTGCTCTGGAACCCATTTATTGGCTCACACCAATAAATGCTGCAGTTCACTGAGTTATGCTTCTTCAGGTAACACTCAGAGATATAAAGAAAGACCATGGTACATCTCTGTTGAAAATGTTAAATCAAGTATTAAACAGTATTGACACAATTAGAGCCCAGTGGGGTTTCATTCCTTATCCAATCCCTATGAATAAAAGATACCTTTAATTCATGTCTCTGGTTTCTAACCATTCCTTATCTATCTTAATAATGTATTACCTCACCCATATTTAGAGAACCTCAACAATAGTCTATCAAGGGAAACTTTGTCAAATAGCTTTCTACAAACCTAGACATATTAGATCTATTAATTTAGTTTAATAGCTACTTCATATTCTAAAAGCAACCACTTCCTTTCTTTATATTTGTGAGAGAAAAAATACTTCAAGCCATTATATTTAACCTCATACTGCTCAGATTATTGTGACAAATAACATTTTTTTAAATAAAACCTGTCAATTTGCACTTGCAGAAAAAATGTACTTGTTGGTTCATGTCCTTGCCTCCTACAGTGTACATTCCTGTTGAAACTTCAAATCCACCACCTTAAACAGCTTCTTAACACCAAAAAGAAAAAATGGCAAAGAAAAATGCTACTATCTCCACCTCCTTCTGTGCGCCAGAGAACTCAAACTGAGGGAGCTCATGGATTACTCTCCTCTTTTTTTTTTTTCTCAACATACAACCCCAGAAGTAAAACTCTCATGTTGTATTACAAACAGAAGTACATTACAAACTCCTGCAGCTGCAGATCAAGGATTTACCATGTTATCCATATATTTTCAAATTTCAGAATAGGAATTAATTCTAAAATCATTATATTTCTCAAACCCCAGGTACATTAATTAATAAAATTAATAAAAAGAACTTCATAGAAGAATCTGTTTTCAGCACATTGATTCAGCAGAAATCTGGAGCTCAACCTTGTCATGGTGGCTGGCATCTGTACTTTCCATAGCATTTGGTTAACTCTGCATAAAATGTTAAGAAGTGTCATTCTAAATTCTGATAAATGAAAGCAGCTGATGTCTGAAAATAAAATGTTAAGAAGTGTCATTCTAAATTCTGATAAATGAAAGCAGCTGACGTCTGAAAACCTTCTGTGGAAATACCTGGCTGGCTGTTCACATCTAGGCTGAAAATCAGCCATCAAGCTTGAAGGCATTTTTGTGATGCTCACGTTTGAATGTTGACTGCTGCATAAAAACAAGGGTTTGATTTTTAATGTACTTCCAATGGTTTGGCTAGGATATATCTCATAAATCCATACCATCAGATTGAAAAATCAACCAAATTTGAGACCAAAAAAATTTTTGATGTAATAAATGCCCCTGAAGTCAGCGAAGTAAAATGAGATATATCTTTGACTGAAAAACTATATTTCTTATAGTTAAGTCTAAGTTTAGAGGTTTGGTTTTCTTCTAATACATGTTTCTTTTGTTTTGACAGAATTATAGGTAGACCTTTCTACTTCTAAAATATTACTGTTATAGTAAATGAATGTCTAACCTTTTTCTATTATTTCTATTGAATGAACCCTCAGAAATTTGTAGTTTTTCAGGATAGTGTCTAATTATTTAAAATTATATTGAAGTGTTTTATTAGGTGTTCAAACACTACAGAAGATTTCTCCCTCTATTTTAAGGGAACACAATTTCTAGGATTTAAAGCAACATTGTTGATACCAACCTTGTGCTTGAAAAATTGAAGACATTTCAGACCATAAAATTGCCCACGTGTAATTTTTAATGGGTTTGTATCATCATCCCTCCCTTTCCAACAGGTTAAATAGTGCCTTTTATATCCCTGTTGTTATCAACTACTCAAAGAGGCCTAGGACTTCAACCACAGCTCATATGAACAGGCTTTCTCCTACAGCCTGAATTCTTTTGATTCAGAAATGGAAACAAGACAGGAAACCCAAATGCCAAAATGAAGAACCATTTGAAAGAGGAAATTTTCTTTAACTGATTCTCTATGACTGATTAAATCCAGGTACTTTTCACACCTGATTTTACTTTGGACAAGTCACTTAAGAATATTTCATGCTGATGTTTCCCAGCTATGAAATAGTAGCATCCTTCAGCTACCTTTTGTCTCTCACACCTTTGCTGTTTTGTTAACCCTTAAGATGCATCTCAGACAGCACAGCTAGAGGAAAATAAGGGTCTTGATCTTAACCATAGCCTCTAACTGATACACTGAGTACAAAATAATAAATATTCATTCAAGGTGGAAATCCTTGGATTTTTTTTTTTTTAAGTTTTGAAGTGTTCAGGTCAAGTTCAAGATCATTCTTATATTACCTATATAACTGTGGTGGGCTGACCATGGCTGAATGCCAGGTGCTGACCAAAGCTGCTCTGTGATTTGCCTTCTCAACTAGACAGGGGACAGAAAATCCAATGAAAGGCTTGTGGGTCAAGACAAGGTCAGGGAGAGATCACTCACCAAATATCATCATGGGAAAAACAGACTTGACTCAGGGAAATTAATTGAATTTATTACCAATCAAATTAGAGTAGGATAGTGAGAAATAAACCCACACGTTAAAAAACCCTTTCCACACCCTCCTCTTCTCCAAAAGCTCAACTTAATTCTGGAATTCTATACCTCTTCCTCCTCTCACAGGGGCCCAGAAGGACAGGGAATGGTGGCTGTGGTCAGTTCAGCACTTTGCTGCTACTTTCTCTGCAGGGGCAGAACTTTTCACGCTCTTTTCCTCTTCCAGCATGGGGTCCCTCCATGAACTACTCCAAAGTGAATGCTTCCCATGGGCTGCAGTTTTTCATGAGCGGCTCCATCATGGGTTCCTTCCCATCCAGGGTTCTTGGATGCTTTTATTTCCAGCTATGCCTAAAAAATATTTGGCAGTGTAGTCTTTAATGCTGCTATCTGGAGCATTATGAGGTTGAATATGTCCTAACATCAAGAAAATAAAACAAAGATTGTGTCTAAAAATTTTTTTCTTTCTTTGAGGCTGCTGTGTTTAGAAAATAATATTTCTCAGCTGTATCTTTCATTTGGTTCTTTCCAATTCAAGTTTAACAGGCACAGTCGTCTTTAATTTAATAGGCCAAACTCAATGTATTGTAATTAAAACAAAGATAATCTTATTTCTGTGTGAAATACATCTCTGAATTTTATGTTCCTCTACAGTGTGGTTGACAAACTGAAAGTTTACAGCTTGAAAGAATCAGGTGTGCTTATTCATTTTGCATTCTTACTCTTTCACTGACTGGGGAAGGAAAATAAACAAGAGGTACCTGATCCAACAAAGAGTTTATGCGTCTGAAACACCAGAAAAGGTGCTCTCTTTTCCGCTTACAATTTCTGGCCCCTCAGGTTTTAAAAGCGCACATAAGCCTCCATTAGAAATCAAGGTTTCTGCTTTGTGATTTAGCATTATAATAAAAGCAATCTGTTTGTAAGAACAAATTTCTCAGGCCACATGTGGCTCTGTATCACTTCCAGGAAAGAAGAGGGGGTTTCATAGCTACTCTTTGACACCTAAAATGAGATATATTGGTCTTTGTGATTAATGGATGGATTACTGATGAGATCTACTCAGATTCATCTTGGATCCTGCTTTGGAAAACTTCCTGCAGAAGACCTCCTTTAAATACTACCTAAACAGAAGCCCTACAGTTCCCAGGTAGGTAAAACACGTAAATAACTTATGAGTTCAGTAAAATTACTTTTTCTGCGAAGTTTTCAGCCAGAGCATAAGCTGGTGTTGCCTGAAATGGAAACCTCTGAAGAAGCAACTGCTCTCAGATGTCCATGCTGCATCAAAGTATAGACTTACTAAAGAAAGTGTGATGGCTTGATTCCAAAATGCATGTAGGATTTTTTCTTTTTTTTTTTTTTTTCCAGAAAATGGGAAGTAACTTAAATGGGAAACAGGAGCCACAACAGAGTGAAATTTTTGTTACATTGGGAGCCATAGCAGAGGAGTCACGTACAAAGCATAGAGATGATTTTCTTTGAAGTCTCCCTCTAAAACAAATAATCCTCACACACACACGCACTTGTTGAAAGATCAAAAAGTTTACTTTTAAATCAAAGATTGCAGGAAATTCTGTGCTTGTTCAGCTCTTCAGGTCAGGTATTCCTCTAGTCATATCTTTTAAAGGAGGCAATACATGATGCTTCAATGAAAGAGTAAAGTAAAAGACTTGCCAAGAGGGATTTTTTTTCCCCTAATGTTCAGAATTATTTGGCTGGGTTGTGTTCGAAAGCCTCACCTTTATGGCCTATAGAAATAGTTTATCTTTTTTTCATTCTGTTACAGCTCACACTTCTTCTGAGACCAGAATCAATACAAATAACAAGATATTATGGGGGCCTGGAACAGGGCTGGCTGGATAAAATTTAAATACTAATAAATTAAAATCTCAAGAAACTTAAGAAATCTTAAGTTTTCCAGTTCATTTCATTGACAGAAAGTGCTGGAGCAAAACAAGCTGACTGCTATTTGATTTCAAAAAGAAAAGTCTGCATCCTTTTTCTTGCCATATCCACCTGTTCTATTCTGCATCACCAATTTAAGGCAGAAAGCAGCATTCCAACATTTCTTCTCTATTTGCAGTAATGGAATCACATTCTCCTTAAGCAATTTTAAAGTTATATTTTTAGAAGATGCTCTTTCTTTTTAGATTAATTCTGTTTGGAGTGTATCAAGTGTGCTATGTTAGTAAAAAAATATTATTTTACTAAATGTCAGAAACTTCTCAATAGCAGCTATGGCAGCAGGAGGAGAACTTTGTCTGATCATGAAATCTGGAGATGGTTTAGACAGAACAAAAGGAAAAGTTAAGGAAAACACTCTGATCATTTTTATTTCTTTTCTTTCTCTTCTCTCCTGGGGTTAAAATTTACCTTTGTATTTTTTTATTATTTTTTTCTAATAACAAATAAAAAATGAAGGCAAAAAAACTACTCAGATTTTTGGGCTTGATTTTCGGAGATATGAGGATAGAATTCAATTACCCAGAAAACAGGGAATTTTAGCATTTGTGTATTGATTAAAGTCAGCAGGCAGATTTGCTGAACTATTTGCATATGGGAAAACTCACCCAAAGCATCAGCCAGGTCACACAGACAGAGACATAAACACAAACCCAGAAATAACATAAGGCAGAATGAAAGCCCCTGCAAAGGAGGGTACTAGGACTTGCCTTCACATCAAAATTGACCTTCGTTAAGAGGCTGTCATTCTATTTGGCTGTCATTAATTTGCATTATGATGTAACAACAAAACCTTCTCATTTATCCATCCAATCATCCATCAGTCCATGGGTGGAAAACTTGAAATATCCCCTCCTTATGTCTGTGATTCCTACACAAATAACCTGGCAGAATGCAGTCCCACATCACCACATAAAATTATTGCCATTATAAAAAAAAAAAAAAAAGGTACATGAGAAAGTCATATACAAGTAAAAATTGTACAAGAGAAAAAATAGAAGCTTCAGAATTAATTACTGCAATTCAGACTGTGGAAAGACTCACTTATCAAGTCTAAGAGGGGTGAAAACGAAACAGGAAAAGCAGAGAAAAGCAAGAAGAAGTTGTTGTAGTAAGAGCCTGTGGTTTGGGAAGGAAAAGCTACTAAATCCCCTCCTGGAGCTAATTTCTGTAAATATACAAGTATTTTGTACTGCTTGCTAAAGGAAAGGTTACAGCTCATCATGAACCAGAAGAACACAGACATAAAAAAGGGGAAATTTTTACTTTACTCCAACAGGAATCTAAACCTAAGGAAAGCATTTCAGATGTTAAAGCACTAATCAAACAGATACTCTGACTTTGAATGACAGAAGATGCAATAAGAATGACCATTTAAAGCATTCTTCCTTGTTTTTACAAATTGGGATCAGAAAATACAGGGAAAAAAAAAAGGATTCATAGTCTTGGGATCCTTTAACTGCAGCACATGTATTTTTCTAGCGCAAACACAGAACTCCACTTAGCATTCTATTATGTATGGAAGAAAGAGAACTTCAGTCTATCCAACTCTAAACCATAAGAGATTCAACATTTGAAATTGTCACAAAGAGCAATTCACATTTCTCACTCAAGTTCTTCTCTAAAGAGCATTTGAAAAGAGAACAAACATATTTGTCACTGAGAAAGGCCATACAAATATTTAAGGTGCTGTTTGGACTAAGAGTTTGCAATATGAATGTAAAATTCCAGCTTCCCCTCCCCTCCCCTCCCCTCCCCTCCCCTCCCCTCCCC